>JBAMDN010000606.1:0-86378 GCA_037074945.1 Tetracladium marchalianum | reverse complement strand
GTTGACTTGGCGTACTGGGAAGTGGAGGGGATTTAGGTGCCATGCAAGGACGGCGGATAGAAGTTTGCTTACAATATATGACAACCACTTTTCAAGGATCAATATCGGTTTCCGAATTTGTGAAATTGTGGATGGCGCCAGACAATTGTCGTTGCACTAGAGTTTGAGTTTCGGTTTTATTGACATGGCCAGTAGAAGCCCGTAAGATCTGCTGTATCTCCTTCTATGACTTTAATTAAAAAGCCATGTATAGCATAATCATCTTCTTTTATAATTTTGATACTGCCAACCGTGAGAATATGAGTTTTCCTGCGACTATCCAAGGCCAAAGCATTGCCGACGGGCAGAAGCTGACAAACAATCCTTCACGCAATTTTTCCTCGAATCTTATTATAAAGATTTTGACAGCTTATCGTGAAGATACATGGGTTGTGAATTTGAGGAGGTATGGCAAAGAAGAAACCTGTCGTCTAGTGCGGGGCATTGAAGCTCGCTGAGTGCTGCTCTCAAGGTAACCTTAGAGCTACCTTGGGAAGCAAAAGTCAAAATTCCATGCGCTTTGTGTTATTAAGTAGAATAAAACTAAAAAGCTTCAAAGGCCTCTTTCATAATCCAGGTTGTAATTAAACAAAGCAAGTCTGCCTTTTGACCTGGTTGAGTTTTGATGTCTAGCCTTGCATTTGCGCAATTGGCTAATCAAGCGAGGTCGACGGGAACCTCTGTGCTTTACCTTCGTTTGTTGGCGTTCTGTATTCATGTACTCTACACGCCTCACAAAACACAAAGCTTTGCAATACATACCCAGGCATTCATCTTAAAATTTTATACAGATTTGAAAACGATATATATACTTTTCCCTTTGGACAACTCAAGTAAGTTGGGGAAGCGACTCTTTTTGTCTATTTGGCTAGAAACAATTCGAGCTTGCTGCTCCCGACTTGCGGTTCCTATACAGAGCTGAGATGCAACAAGTGTTTGCCAAACTGAACTTCTCACTTCGTCAAGGTCATATAAATAATATCATGTTGTTTTTACGTCTCTTACTACTTTCTTCCCCACCATCAACTCGCCAACATGTCTCTGCCAGTTCCTATCGAGGAGCTGTGGCCCTTAAAATGGCTCTCAACAGAGACTGACACCGAGACAGAGAAAGAACCAGAAGAAGAAGAACTCTCATCATCATCATTAAAAGAAGAAGACGAAGAAGCAGAGGAAGTAGAAGAACAAGGACACGAAGAAGAGAAAAAAGGGAAAATATCAAAGGATCTAAAGGCTACCGAAGACCTCGATGACCCCGATAAAAACAAGATGCACGAGATCTTCCTTACAACTATAATTCTGGGCAAGGAGTTGGACTTCTATCTTCGCGTCCTGCAGGGAGTATGTATCATGCAACCGAACCATTTCATGCACCGCCGTCTCGTCTTCGAAGGTCCAAGAGCCCAAGGTCGAGGTCAACTGAAAGGAATCAACGCAGAATTTATCAAACTCCAAGGCCCAAAGGAGCATCTGTGGCGGAACTTGCATGAGCAATTGGTTAGACAGTCGTATTATCTCACGGCAAGTTGGGAAGTTGAGAAGGAACAGTTCACGAAGAAAGGGGGCGAGGAGGGGTCAACGTGAGTTTTTGAAATTTATTTTCACTCGGATTTAGTTGATAATGAAACTAATTACATAATTGTGGTAGTGGTTTGATGGATTGCAATGCCCTCCTTGGTATGCTGAGATGGGCTGATTTGCCGGATCCTCCAACTGTACGAAAGGTGAACAGTTGCCATATCATCCACATTGAAAGCGAGAAGAACCTTTGCGAGGTGATGAAAAGAATGAATCACAGGTAAGCTCGTCATGCCCACTACATCTTGTCCATGAAATACTAAAACAATTCAGACCGTGGGGCGAAAACTACCGTGAATGCTACCAATTCGTCAAAGATAACGTTGTGGTTGAGTTCACGCGGTTCTTCCGAGACCCAAATACAAAGGGCAATCCAATTACAATTAAGGATAAGCTACCTGCATTTGAAGACCTAGAGCTTTACGACAATGGTGGCGAGGATAAATGGGTGGTTACTGCGCAATTGCTTGTAGCAAATGGAACTGATCAGGATCTGATGAAGGAGGGAGTAGAAGAGTTACGAGCGTTCAAGGACCTGATGGAAGGGAGTTTAGATTTCGAGCAAGTGGATAGGCATGATCTGGATCCTCGAGTGAGGTAACATACGAGTTTCGAATATGTGGGCTGAGAGGTGAAAAGGCGTGAAGTTGCATGGAAACCTCGATTTTTTCTCGCAGTTTGTAAATCCAATTGACATGCGGGCATTGGCTCGGTGCTCGGTCGAGATGAACAGTGACTGGTTTCAATTGAACAGCACAATCCAAAATTCTCGTACATCCATTGATTCCATATTCACAGCGTGCCCCTTCTATAATACAGCCGTGCACCATATTTCCTCCAAACCCTACGAATGCTTCCAATAATTATTCTCCCAGCCAATTTAACCTTGGTTCTTGTTGGTTTGCCAGACGGCGACTCCGAAAGGTGCAGCTAGAATAGTGTTAGCTTTCGAGTCAAGCTCTTATCGCCCCTCCAACATACCAAAGCCAACAGCCATGAAGGTCCAGTATCGCACAGCGAAGAATCGGGTCTTTGGGTTGAATGGAATGTTGCTTCGTGGTCCCTCAGGGTAATGGTATGGGGAAGACATTTGCCTTGGGGTGGTGTGGAAGCCACGACGGGCGACCATCGAGGTCGAGGAGGATGCGCGTGCTGCTGCTCGGGATAACATCTGCATAATGACAATTAACCACTATTCGTACCAATTGACTGTTTCGCGTTGTACCTTGATTGTTCGATTGACCTGTTGGGCTTCTGATGATGTTGGAGGGAGTGTGGTTCGATGTTGAAAGTGACAAAGGCTCCCGGCGACGGAAAAACCAAATGATCCGCAATTGCTGCCAAGACCCAGAAAATTGTACCTATCAGATCCGAACCAAAACAAATCTTCGAAAAGTTCAATCAACGACACTTCAGATGCTGCGACTTTGATTTGTGAAAACAGTCGCAATGGACGAACTTTTCGACGATTTTGATGACCAGCCGAGAGGTGCTGCCGCTCCAGAAAAACCTAGGAAGGAGCGCAAGAAGAAAGACAAGAATAGAAAGCGAGCTGCGAACGGAGATGTCAAAAAAGCCGTCGACATACAAGATGGAGATGAGGAGATGGCAGATGCAGAACAAGTGCCAGAAGCTGAGGAAGAAACAGCTTTAATTGAGAAGAAGGATATTAAGAGGAGGCGCAAGGAAGAAGAGGTCGATCCAGTTGTGACGGATTCCTTCGAGACGGCGCAATCGCGAGAGCTCACAGGAAACGCTGGTCTACAAGCAAAGCACGATGGGGCTTTAGTTCTGAAGCACAATATTCAGCATCAGGTATCATTACCACCGGATTACGCCTACGTGCCGATCTCACAACACAAACCGCCGGAGTCGCCTGCGCGAGTCTACGCTTTCGAATTAGATCCTTTCCAACAAGTTGCGATCGCATCGATAGAGCGCAATGAGAGTGTGCTGGTATCGGCTCATACAAGTGCAGGAAAGACGGTGGTAGCAGAGTATGCTATTGCGCAGTGCTTGAAAAACAACCAGAGGGTTATTTACACGAGTCCAATCAAGGCATTGAGTAATCAAAAGTACCGAGAATTCACGGCAGAGTTTGGTGATGTTGGTCTTATGACTGGAGATGTTACGATCAATCCTACGGCAACATGTCTGGTTATGACGACTGAGATTCTACGATCCATGTTGTACAGAGGTTCCGAGATTATGCGTGAAGTGGCTTGGGTCGTATTTGATGAGATTCACTACATGAGAGATAAGACGCGAGGTGTGGTCTGGGAGGAAACTATTATTCTCTTGCCTGACAAGGTCAGATACGTCTTCCTCTCTGCAACAATTCCAAACGCCATGCAATTTGCAGAATGGATCACCAAAACCCACAAACAACCTTGCCATATTGTGTACACAGATTTCCGCCCTACGCCTCTACAGAATTACTTCTTCCCAGCTGGAGCAGACGGTATTCATTTGATCGTCGACGAGAAGGGGAATTTCAAAGAGGACAATTTCCAGAGAGCAATGGCCAGTATCGAGGAGAACAAGGGATCAGACCCTGCAGATATCAACGCAAAGCAAAAGGGCCGTGGCAAGAATAAGACGACAAATAAAGGTGGCAACAAGGAGGGCTCTGACATTTACAAGATCATTAAAATGATCATGTTGAAGCATCTCAATCCTGTCATTGTCTTCAGTTTCAGTAAGCGAGAATGTGAAGAATACGCTTTGCAAATGAGCTCGATGGCATTCAACGACGATTCTGAAAAGGCGATGGTCCAGAAGGTCTTTGAGAGTGCTATAGAATCTTTGGCAGATGAGGACAAAACCCTTCCGCAGATCCAACACATTCTGCCTTTACTTCGACGCGGTATTGGAGTCCATCATTCTGGTCTTTTGCCTATTCTGAAGGAGACAATTGAAATTTTGTTCCAAGAGAATCTGATCAAAGTTTTGTTCGCTACAGAGACTTTCTCGATTGGTCTGAATATGCCTGCAAAGACGGTCGTTTTCACAAGCGTTTCGAAATGGGATGGGACAGCTCGCCGATATTTGACACCTTCCGAGTTTGTTCAAATGTCAGGACGTGCAGGCAGAAGAGGTCTTGATGACAGAGGTATTGTCATCATGATGATTGACGGAAAGATGGAGCCAGCGCAGGCAAAAGAGATTGTAAGAGGACAACAGGACAAGCTCAACTCTGCTTTCTATCTTGGCTACAATATGATTCTCAACTTGATTCGAGTTGAGGGCATCTCACCGGAGTTTATGCTGGACCATTGCTTCTATCAATTCCAGAACACATCAAATGTGTCAGGACTAGAGCGAGAACTCCAAGACTTGCAGTTAGAGAAGGACAGTATTGAGATTGCTGATGAATCTACCATCAAAGAGTACTACGAGCTTCGAGAGCAACTCTCTACATACACCAAAGACATGCGAAGTGTCATCAACCACCCTAACTACTGCTTGCAGTACATGCAACCAGGCCGAGTCGTGCACATCAAACACGGCGATCTCGATTTTGGCTGGGGCGCTGTTGTGAAGTATACGCCTCGTCGCCCAGGAAAGGACGAGGAATTTGCTCCTCAGCAATCATACATCGTTGATGTTTTGTTGACTGTATCTTCAAATTCTTCGTTCGGTACTCAAACCAATACCGATGTGCCCCTTGGCGTCGTGCCACCGCCCGAGGGAGATGCTGGGAAGATGGAGGTTGTTCCTGTTCTGCTTTCATGTATCGAAGCGATTGGACATGTCAGAATCTTCTTGCCAGATGATCTTCGCGGCGCGAACGACAGGAATACGGTTCGCAAGTCTATTGAAGAGGTCAAGCGAAGATTTCCAGATGGAATTGCGGTCTTGGATCCAATTGAAAACATGGGTATCACCGACGACTCGTTCAAGAAGCTTCTTCGCAAAATCGAGATTCTTGAATCTCGCCTTCTCGCAAATCCTCTCCACAACTCACCTCGACTTCCTGAACTCTACAATCAGTATGCTGGCAAGATGGATATCGCAAAGAAGATCAAAGAAAAGAAGAAAACCATCACAGCCGCGTTGAGCATTATGCAACTTGATGAATTGAAGTCTCGCAAGCGTGTTCTTCGACGACTTGGGTTCATCAACGAAGAAGAAGTTGTAGAACTCAAAGCCCGTGTAGCATGCGAGATCTCTTCTTCCGGAGATGGTCACGAGCTCCTGCTGTCCGAACTTCTCTTTAATCGATTCTTTAACGAGCTTAGCCCTGAGATGTGCGCCGCCGTTCTTTCGGTATTTATCATGGAGGAACAGAGTAAGACCGAAGGTCTCAAGCCAGAGTTTCTCAAACCCTTCAACGAGATCGTTGCCCAAGCCAAAATCCTTGCGAGAGTTAGTGTGGAGAGCAAGCTACCAATTAATGAAGAAGAGTACTCAAAGAGCTTCAAGTACCAGCTCATGCAAGTTGTCTATGATTGGGCTCAAGGAAAGTCGTTTGCCGAGATCTGGTATGTGAACCATCCCCGTATTGAAATGACAAGCTAACAGTGCATCCTAGCAAATTGACAGATATCTACGAAGGTTCCCTCATTCGCCTCTTCCGCCGCCTGGAAGAACTCCTACGCCAGATGGCACAAGCCGGCAAAGTTATGGGGTCCGACGAATTAAGTGCAAAATTCGAGGAGTCGCTTTTGAAGATCAGAAGAGATATCGTTGCTGCGCAGAGTTTGTACCTGTAAATGCCAAATACTCGGTCTCATTGGGTGGGAATCTAAAATCCTGAATTATTATATGTGATGCATGGCGGGTTTGGAGTGCATGGCGTTATTGATATTGGAGATATTGGTGCTGGCTGTTTGCATATTCTTTGACTGAGATACTTGATAGGTGATGCGATGAGAAGAGAAGGTTCAAGAGAGCGATGAGTTAGCGGTACTTTGTTAATGTGAGAGGTTACTAGTAGATAGATGAGAATACAATAATATGTGTTTCTCGTGGATCTGCCATTTCGTGTTTCATGTTTGTTGTGTAGGCGTGGAGAGTTCGGATGAGTGCAGGAATGGGAAGATCCTCCACCCTCGATTTACCTCGTACTGTACATGTAAGGTTACTCAGTGCCGCCATTGCTTAAATTTGAACAATAGTAATAACCTCCTTTCCATTTTCAACGAACACGCCCCGACTACCTAAAGATAGAAATTCAATCGAGTAATATGTACGGTATTGTTGTACAACGAGGTCTAGTATCCCAAGTCCCGAGAGCCGTTTCGACCTCGGTACTCTGTGTGCCACAACATATGCAATGCAACCCACAGTACCAAAGTCCGTACGAGACTTGGAGAAGAAGATCCTTGTGTCCCCTCGTACAAGATCTTGAATCTTACAGTAGATGTAATTCCATACACATTCAGGCACCAAACAGCCAACAGCCGCCGTTACAATTATATCATATTAGACGACTCCTCGGCTGAGTTGAACTGTTTGATTGGTAGTAGCAGATATAACAACGTCGGTATTACCCCTTTTGCTAGCTAGCATCTTACCTCAGCCCAGTTCAGCTGGCTGTTGGTACAGCTTTGGGATAGTATCGGTACTATCGTGTCATCCATAGGGTTGTACTGTGGCCGACCAGTTCATTTTCGTGAGAGCAAACGAGGAACCCCTCCACTTCCATCCACATGCAAGTCGTTGTGAAACGCGGTGTGCCAATCCTGCTCGCGTCGCCAGGACCGAGAATCTAGACGGTGAAGTGAGCGAGTGCGACTAGGTACCCGACGGCCAGCACCAATATCTAAGTTAAGCATCCAAAACTCTCTGTGCTGGCGGGAAACGTTTGTTGTCGGTGGAAGAGATGTGTTGTTCAGTAACCACCTAGTTAGAGAGAGGAAAAGGGGGTGCCGTGGTCTTGTTTTGTATTGTCTGGTGGCTTCCTTTGGCTGGTTCCTGGCGTGCTAGGCTAAAGACAAATGCAGAATGTAGAAACGCACCAAGACATTTATAGATTTAGATGTGATGGCTATTTCTTCTTGAGTTTGGTGTTGATGTTAGTAGGAGACACATCTTAATACTTCTCTTCTTCGAATTCTATCTATTCTTTCGGACGTGTCGTGTTCTCTTCCTCCCCTCACCCACCCAACTCACTCTCTTTTCTTGACCGTTGAAAATTGTATCCATTGCCTATCCTTGGCCCTGTCGTCTTCTTGCAACTGCCCTGGCTTGTCATACCTTTCCAGGTAGCTTGCATCGAGATCTTCACTCGTTTCGCCCCAAAGAGCCCCCTGACGGCTGCAGCAATCGACACACACGGCCGATAAGAATTGCTCTGGCCTGAACAACCGCCCAACCCAACCTCCCTCCTCCGGGTCTTCACCACTTTCGTTCTTGCATTGCTCGATCCTGGCCAGGAAAGAAGCAAAAGGCAAGCCTCATTTAGCAGAAGTCAAAGAGTACGCATTCGCAAAGTCTATTTCGAGACGGGCCTCAACTCAAATTGTCCCCTCAAGCCTATCGGGGTTTTGGATTCCGTCGCTCGTCCACCAGGAACACGCTTTCTCATATTCTAAGGGATCTTCGGGTGGAGCGATCTCTGAACTCTCCAAGGGATTCCCCACAGTGCCCGATCTGAAGCACCGCGATCTTAGGCGGCTTTGGCACCCAGCAGCATCCCAGGACAAAATACGAGAGAGGTAGATACACGAAGGCGCGATAAAATTCCCAAGCTTCCTCCTTTCCCAACAACCCGACCAGAAAAGAAGCAGTCACATCAAGGTTCGAAGAGGGTGAGGACGGAAGAAGAAGGAAAATACAACCCACACGTTCGTTCGAAAGGGAGGAGATTTCAATGTTCAGTTGATTGGGAGGAGAAATCTTGACAGGCACACCTGTCGCCAGCTCTCTACAAACCATGGCGAACACATCTGCGCCGCTGGCAGATTATTTCTGGATAGCAGGAGTCGATTCTCTATCCTACAACGATCCAATCCCAAACCCAATCACTCCGCGAGATCAGTTCAACCAAAACACCTCCCCCACCCCTCAAGTCGAAACCACAATCGAAGAAGGTACCGAAAATGAGGGTTCCTCTCCCCCACCGACTACCTCAAACCCACGAGGCACCGCGCAACATTCGCGGAACAATTCATGGCAGAGACACAGTAAACTCCCGCAAGACAGCCGGTCCTCGATCTCCAATATCGAAGAGTTGGATTTTACGCGCAGCAATCGCAGCAGTATGACCATAAAGGCTGGCAATACAAACGGCAATAGTAATATGCATGTTAATGGAAGTGGAGATCTGCTTGGAGCATTCGACTTTGATAGCGCGCTGCTAAAGTTTGCGAGTGAGAGGGAGAACTTCTTGGATGATTTGAGCTTTAGTGCAGGCGCACCACTGCAGAAATCACAGCCTATGACTGCTCCGCCACCTTCGGTTGTCAGACCAGATAGGTTGAGGGTAGAAAATGCGGAGAGTATCAATGGCACTGGCAAGAGAAGTCCGCTGAGGAGTGTGGGTGGGAGTATTAGGAGGAGGATCAGTTTTCGCGATATGAATAGCGTCAAGAGACAGCCTTCTACGGTTCAGAGAGCAAGTAAGTGGAGTTTTGTATAAAAAAACGCGAGAATTCTCGACATGTGGACGCGTTTTGAGGATTGTACTGACTATACAATAGCTTCTGTGCGATTGTCGAGGCGAATGAGCAATTATAACTCAGTCATCCCTCCACCGGAACCACTAAACGCAGACCCAGCTATGCATCCTTTGAAACGACGCTTTGAGCCGGTTCTTCTGGATAGATATCCCCCAAAGAACGCAACAGACGAATTAGCGAGACGCGGAAGATTCCCAGACTATGTGCCTATGTTTGCGTTTCCTAACGATATTAACATTGTATCTGCGGACGAGAGACCCCGGTCGACCTGGCACGGATTTGCCATGACAGGAGACGACAATGCTAAGATTTATGGTATCACAGTCATTGTCTGGATGCCTTTGAATCAAGATGCGGCGGCGAACATTGAACGCAGATGTGAACTTTGGAGGCAGAGCCACATGACAAACGAAGAGCGGGAGTTAGCTGCAAGTCTTGGTGAAAGACTAGCTTCGGAACGAGCGCATTTGTCACAACTGTTGGCTAAGTTACCGCACGCCGCTTCGGGCTCAGCAGCACGAGAGACATTAGAGGAACATATTAGTGCGGTGGAGGAGAAGATCGGACTTATGACTGACATGTTGCGCCCAGTTCGACATGGTGCTGCAGCTAAGATCGATGGTTTGACGGATGGCGAGACTGGTTTGTGGACTCCAAGAGCCTATGGGATTTTGGGACGCGACGCGAGCATGACTAGTTTCTGGAAAGAGTGGTTAAGAGCTGTTGTTGTTCCCATGACTGATGGCGGCGTTATCAGAGTGCCAGCAAGCTCGCCTAAGGTTGGACGGTGGCAACCACTAGAGAGATATGTGGTAAACCTTTGCACAGAAGCATTGAGTCCTATCTCCTCGAAAACCCAAGTTGAGATTGCAGTCAGAGAGCTGCGTCTCTTTGCAAGGAAGGAAGCAGCCAACGAGTTGCCTGAATCTCGCAATACGGATCTGTATGCACTCTTTAGATGCCTCACTATCCCAAATATAGTGTCATTGCTCGAGTTTGCTCTGTCCGAATCGAGAATCATCTTCCTCTCCTCACACACCGCAATGCTGCATCTTGCCAGTAAGGCTTTAGCGAGTTTGTTGTTCCCACTCAAATGGGCCAGCATCTTCATTCCTGTCCTCCCTGCAAGATTACTGTCGGCTCTGGAGGCTCCTTGTCCCTACATAGTCGGAATCGAGCGACGATATGAAAATATTGAGCTCCCCGAAGACGACTACGTGCTGGTAGACCTGGATCAAGATATCATCGAGTCTAGTGCGGCTCCGAATGCTATGCCAAGACAGCAACGGCGGAAACTCGTCTCGCTTCTGCAGCTTGCGGCACCTCATCATAACAGATGTGGTGTTCCCGTCGGTCCACCTCCTTATGCAATCGAGACGTATCCGTACGATGCATTCTCGTCTGAGAACGAGGCCATCTTTACACAAAATGCCACTACCAGCACTTTCCCCAAATATGTTAGTCAGAACTCTGCTTCGTTTGGAGATCATGATCCCCTCACCGCAAACAGGACGGTGGTATTCAATGGATTCTTGCAGTCGAAGAATGATTATACTCGAGTTGACAGGCCGACAACGGGGAAGTCGACAAGTCCTCCTAACTCTGTTTCGCCAGTCTCTGTCAGCTTTCCATCACTACCTACGACACCTATTTCACGAAATGATTCTGGTTTCGCGTTGTCGGCTACGTTAAAAGAGAAGAGATCCGGACATTTCGATGCAATTTCAAGGAGAAGCTCTTCGTTTGGAGTTGATAGGCAAAATACACTACGCCGCCCCCCTGTTCCATTCACAAATGGCCATTCTTCGAGCCTTTCTACTTCAGCTCTGTCGGTGGACACTAATTCAGTGTATGGCTACGCACCGTCAACTTACGCTGCGTCTACTCTAGCGGCTTCTACTATTATGCCAAATATGCTCATGCAATCTGTCCAAAACACCGATACGACGGTTTGGGTGGAAGGCCACTGTTTTGTTTGGCAAGCAAAGGATGCTGGGTGCATTTGCTCCATCTGTGACGAGAAGGCTGAGGGAGATGGTATCTACAAATGCACAAGCTGCAGCACCTTCTCCCATGGACGCTGCTTGGGTCAAGCTTCTCTGGTTTGTCCTTCGGCATTCCATGCTGACAGAGTGCGAGCGGCTTTCGTTCGTTCTTTCGCCAGTCTGTTCTACACATATAGAAAGTATCTCGGCAAGCCTACGAAAGAACAGAAGAATAGCGGACAAATCTATGGATTTGATGTGGATGGTTTCATGAAGAGTTTGCCGCATGACCAGTTTGATTACATCAAGATGCTCAAGCAAACGCAAGGTAAGCAATGTCACATCACCATCCTAAGAAGACCTGAACTAACAAACCACAGCTTTCAACGAATTCATCCACGAACGTGAAACCAAACCAACCTCCGACCCTCACATCCAACTCTTCGATGCCGTCATCCTGGCAAAGAAATCTCGCGGAAGAACGACTTTCTTTTCTAAATCATCAAAATCGACGTCTTTCCTTGACGACCGCTCTGACCATCTCTGGCGCAGTGCAGCGGTGCCTACTCCCAATGCTAAGTTTCCTGGAGATTACAGGAGCGTGGTAACAAGAATTCCAGCACAACTCGATGTCTCGTTAATGAAAGAACCACGTGCCATCGGTGGTGTGCCGAGGATCGATGCCCCAGGGAAGAGAGTTGGTCGTAAGGCTGTTCCGAGTTTACTTGGGGCTGAAGGCGGGATGAGTCGACGAATCTGAAGAGATCATGAGAAGTCAAAGCCATAGGGCTAGAACAAAAACGACAGCTGATATGACGAAGACACCAGCCGGTACGAAACACCAAAAGCCACCAGCAAGAAGTCGAAGTCGTGTAAGATATTTCAAGGTCGTATAAGCGAAGCAAAAAGAAGCATGGTCACGGTGTCCACCGGTTTTTATTTGATTTGATTTGATTTGATTTTTAGTTCTGCGCTCGTTGATTTTTTCTCTTTTTTTGGTCCTTTTGTCTTGAGGAAGGGGCGCATGGGAAGAGCAAGATGGATGGGAGATTTGGATGTTCGTTTTTACACGCTTTTTTTTGGTCAAAAAAATGCATTTCACGTGGGCAAGGAAGAAAGAAATGGGGGAGCGGAGTTTTTTATCTTTAGTTGATTGATTGATTGATTGCGTATAAATGAAAGTATGAGAGACGAAAGATGAGAAACATGGAGATGATGAATATGGAAGAAGAAGAATTGGTGTGTGTGGATGGTAGGAGAGGGGACAGGAGAGGATGGAAGAGACCGAGGAACAAGACAGACAGAAAGAACTCGGGTTGAAGTAGAACGTTTAATACAATGCTGTTTGTGATTCACAAGCGCCTTGCCCTTCGCTCACCAATCTTTGGGAAGTACATACCTACCTTCTAGAGCCACCCGACGCTGCCTTTCTCCGAATTGGGTTTTCAAAATATCGCTCTTTCCCATCTCAGCCATTTTCATTGCCTCTCTTTTTTGGAGCTCATCCTTTCCTCTGATCTCCTCTTTTCTCTGAAGCAAGAACTCATTCACTACATCTTCATCTATCACAATACCATTTGGCTAACCTTACTGTCGTTGATTACAACTCTTATCTTTTGCACCAGAATCATCCTCCTCGTCGTGCGGAAACACAAACTTGCCTTGCTTTATTCACGAAATCAAATCGCCAGGTCCTTCCCTCGATCAGATCTCTCCAAAGATCAAGAAAGAGACGCCGTGCAATAATGCGTGACCATCCCACCAGCTTCAACCGCTTCGGGAATTTTACTAGAAGCCATGTCCGAGTAAGTATTCCCATCATACCTTTCTCTATAACACCATACCACGAACGCTCATTCTACCCATCACCAGAGTCAAATGGACGACTTTCGGTCTAACAGTCTCCGCCCTTCCTCATTTCCCTACAACACTCCACCTTTCAACCTATATACCCGACCGATCCCACCCCCTCCAGTCCCCAAACGAGAAGACGAACTCCTTTCTTTCCATCCCAAGTACCTCACAGCTTGGTGCGTCTGCTCCACTTTCACCGACGCACAACACGAAGCACCATTCATCTATGGCACACATCGGGTATCATCTGCCCAGCTTCGAGATTTGATCGAACTCTTGCGCAGGTTGATGTCTAGTCTGGAGGAAGAGATGAAAATTAACAACCACCGGTACAACAGCATCACGAGAGCTTATAGCATGATTGACCCGCATACTCCAAGACGTGAGAAGTTGGTAGAGCTTGAGGGAGAACATGTTGAGGCGAGGTTGCTGAAGGTTATGCTGTATAGAGAGCTGGCATTCGTGACGGCGAAGGAAATGGAAGAGGAGTGGAGGGGGCGATTTAGATCGAATTAGGGGTGCATGGCTGTGGGATCTTCTTGTGCTTTTCTGTCAGACGTGGTGTCAAGGTTGGCGAGGGTGAGATAGAATTTCAGTTCTGCGTGGGGTATTTGCTTGCATTTATAGTTTTATTACTTGTTATAGCGTTCTTAGCGAGTATTAATTTTTAACCATTTCAGTCTTCTTGTCACTTACATTACTTCCATTGGTGATTGCTAGACTACATAAAGCAGATTCAAATATTCTAACTTGAAGCCTCTCTTGATGGAACAAGAGTTCGTCCAATTAATCTTTTGGAGACCAGAAACTGGGGAAAGAGATTTGGTCACGGTATTTGTAGATCAATGAAACAAATAATAGCATTATTTTCTTGCTACCCAGTATTTGCGCAATTACTTGTGTTTCCTTCTGATAGGATAAGGCAAACTGCAGCTGTGAATTTAATGCCAAGGCTTCACCAGCGTCTTTTCGTTAGAAGAACTGCAATGTTCTATCGGGAACAAAGTAATTTGGTCCAATTCGCAAATAGATATCAGATGATATTTTGTGTTAGCTGTATACATATCTCTCTTTCTATATAGGTATGGTAATATTGCCACATTATCACTGCTGTGGGATGGTTGTCGTGGATAGCGCCAAGTGATACCTCTCTATCAACGACACCATTCTATTTCGTGTTGGGAAAGATTGTATTTGATATACATGAAGAAGAATAGCTCTCGTGTATATTTATGGTCGCTTTTTTTTTCATGTATCTCTGAATGTGGCGGTAGATTGCTCATCGCCATATTCTTCGCAAGCTATCGACCCCTCCCTCCACCTCCGTCCACATGTGCAACCTTCACTTCTATACATTTCCCATCAGCTTATCAAGCAACCAAATTCTAAAATGAAGATTTCCAAACATGACGACTAACAGGAAGTTATTCTGCCAGGATTCACCGAGGAGAAGCAGATATCCTCTGAATTTGCTATCCCGTCAACCTCCCACCAGTGCACCACCAACAACAATAACAACTGACACCAACGAAACAACCGCATCTGCCAGATCTTTGTACCTAATGCATTACATCTTTCAGTTCTGTCGCATCTTCGACTTACAATTGTTCTTCGTTCTGCCATTCGACTTTCGCAACTTTCCTTCAGGTTTTGACAGTTCTCCGATAACCCTTTGCAGTCGTCTCTTGTCAATTGATATCCCACACGGCGTCACTTTTAGACTACTCGCTCATCAACACACCGTCAACTCCGCTCTTGGTGATCCACAACAATCACTTTAGATCTCTTTCTCATCAGCTCTCTGTTGATCATCAAATACCGCAATCATGAATGAACATGGCGAATGGAAAATAACCGCCGTCAAAGTTGGAGAGTCTGTCACTGCGAATATCTAAAACACAACCCAACTCAACAAAGACCCTTTTGAAACAGATTATGGAGCTGAACATATGACGTTGAAACCCTCCTCCTCATGCTCTGTGGCCAAGGGGAGCAAGTGGCAATACTGATCAGGTACACATTGCAACTTGTACGTCCCCACGATTTTCAACTTTTCAACTGGCATTTCCTGCTTCGAGGATACTCACGGAAAAATACGTTGGCATCTATGGCAGAGCGCCCAAGGAAAGAATGTACTCAATGCCAAATCAATTGCAAGATTGGTTGCTGAGAACGATACCATGAATCTCAGGCTCATGTAGCAAATACGACGAACAATCGATATCTCCTTCTCAGACTTTGCGATCAGGGAGAACTGATGGGAAGACTTATCGTAAGTGTGCACGTTATATTCTCATATTCACACCCTTTTAATACTTCAGCTGATACTTCTTGGTTTGAGGTTTGCAACACAAAAGCAAAAGCTCATTCCTGGGGGTTTGAGACCATTTGTAGGATAATATCCCTAATGCAGAATTGATTACAAGATAAGTTACTTAGAACGATGTCAAAAAATCAAAGCTCTGGTATAGCAAATTCGACAAGGATGTAATGAAAATGGCGTGCAAGGCCTAATTGATTATGCCTCACAACTTTGTACAATCTTGATGTCGGGGAGTTCTCTCGATAACTTATTCTTTCAGGAAGTTTTTGAGATACCAGCAGGGGAAAATGCTCATCTTGTTCATGTGATAAGTGTCAGAGTAATGGGAGTGGTAATTTTAGAAGAGGTATGTATTGTAGGCCGGAACTGCATTCCGACTAGCCCAACATGATCACTTCACAATAAGTGATATCACCATCGAGCATCTCTTTCAATTTCGATTACATTGCAGCTTAATTGCAATTCACTTCTTCTTTTTGTTATTCTTGAGTTATCTACCTCTCCCAACTTGAATGTACAGAGATCTTCGTTCCTCGTTCCTCGTTCTTCGTTCCCATGAACAGGAAACTGCATCTGGTTACCGGTAGCCACATACCAAATACAGACAAACAACCATGAAACAGCCTTGCCATCCCCGCACTCCCAAGAATTTCATCTATGTAGTCGTAAATTGAGGTTCTGATCACTTGTACCCCACCTTCCCAGACGGCATTTCCAGATCTGGGGTTCAATCTAAATCCGAGATGGCTGAATGCCATATTGTGAACTTCAGCCGCTCGCTTAGCCATGCGCTCCAGTCGCATCAAAGACATGGGCAGAATGGCGATAGTGCGCGAATAAGCAGGTTGCAGAAGTCGACATTATTTCATCTGTACATCATTTAAGCTTAATTTATTCCAGATAGTAGGCAAGTTCTCAACTTTAGTCCCGGCTATGTTTGGATACTTCGTTCCTCCGTTATTCGGCGGAAGTTCATATTTATACTGATAAGTGCTTCACTATGAAGGCGGAATTATGCTTCGGTTCACTTCTATATCATCATATTCAACTGAGACATGAAGACAATTGTATCTGTTGTTGTTTTGGCTGGAGTGGCCTTGGGCCAACAAACTGCTTGGGGAAAATGTAGGTTGTGATCCTCCTCAAAAAATGGAAAGCTAACAAGTACAGGTGGCGGAGTTGACTGGAGTGGCCCATTTACTTGTGTTGCTGGTTACTGTTGCAAGTTTCAGAATGAATGGTATTCTCAATGTCTTCCGGGGTCATGTCCCGAGAGTAGTGTTGGTCCTTCCCCTTCGTCAAGCACCACGACCACCCGCTCTTCAACCACGGTTTTTACTTCAACTCGTTCAAGTACAATTCTCACCACGACTCGGTCAACTACAACTTCTTCCTCGACAACTAAGTCGTCTTCTTCATCGATCACCACCAGCAAATCAAGTACCACCGCGGGTACTACCGCTACAACAACCACCGCCAGCACCGGCGCCGTCAGTACCTTTACAAACCCCATCGTCTATCAAGATATTCCTGATAACGATGTCTTCCTCGGTCCGGATGGCTACTACTACCTCTCAGCATCTAACTTCCACTTCTCCCCTGGCGCACCCATTCTTCGATCCTCTGATCTTCAAAACTGGGAAAATGTAGGCCACTCCATCCCCACCCTCGACTTTGGCGACAATTACTCCCTCATTGGATCCCAGGCCTACCGTCGTGGAACCTGGGCATCTTCAATGCGTTACCGAAAGAGTAACAAGACTTGGTATTGGGTTGGATGTATTGACTTTTGGAATTCTTTCATCTACACCGCATCTTCACCTTCTGGTCCATGGGTTCGTAGCGGCAGTCTATGGGCACGATGTTTCTACGACTGCGGTCTCTTCATCGACGACGACGATACCATGTTCGTCGTTCACGGTTCCGACAAAGTAAACATCACAACACTCACACCGGACGGTCTCGCCATCGCCTCATCCCAACAAGTCCTCACCTCACCCACAGCCAACGACGCCGTCGAAGGAAACCGCATGTACAAGCGTAGTGGTTTCTACTACATTCTCAACGACGTTCCAGGGACACAATCAACCTGGATCTGGAAATCACCTACACCTCTCGGACCATGGGTCGCCAAACAACTCCAAGCGAGCCAACCCGGTCCGATCGCTGGAGGGGGAACACCACATCAAGGAAGTCTAATCCAAACACCACTTGGAGATTGGTATTTCATCTCATTCACATGGGCTTACCCACTCGGTCGCATCCCCGTCATAGCACCCATAACCTGGGGCGTAGACGATTATCCAATCCTCGGACTCGTCTCCGGAAAATGGAATCAAACTTACCCCAACCCACTCCCACAAGTCTCAACACCATCATGGACCGGTAGCGATTTCTTCACCGGGACAAAATTAGGACCGAGGTGGGAATGGAATCATAATCCGGATGTTTCGAAGTTCGTGGTGAATAATGGCGTGACGCTTTCGACGGCCACGGTAACGAGTGATCTTTATCTCGCGAGGAATACGTTGACGCATCGGTTCCAGGGAGGAACGCCGCTTGCTACGATCGTGATTGATACGAGCAATATGGCGGATGGAGATCGTACCGGTCTGGCGGCTTTTAGGGATCAGAGCGCGTATATTGGAGTGGTGAGATCTGGGTCAAGTTATTCAGTGGTGATGCATCAAGGGATGACACTCTCGACGATTGACTGGTCGACGACGAGTCTCGGAAGTACTATTGCTACAGCTAGCGTGCCGAAAGGAAAGATATGGCTGAGGGGATCGGCCGATGCGAGGGCTGTTGGGACAAAGTTGGTGAGCTTTCAGTATAGTTTGGATGGTGTTACGTTTACTTCGCTAGGCGGGTCGTACACGATGAGTAGTGGATGGGAGTTGTTTATTGGGTATCGCTGGGGTATATTCAATTTTGCGACGAGCGCTTTGGGTGGAAGTGTGAAGTTGTTAGAGTTCAATCAGGTTTGAGCTTGAGTGAAGTAGTACAGTTGGCCATCAATGTTGTGTCTTGGTGGTGGTTAGTTTGAAAATCCACTCTCGTTTAGTTATCAAGTCTTTGAGACAAAAGATCGCTTGCAATGAGTGAAAATGGAAATTGAAATTGAAATTGCAAGGTCAGGTCACCGTAGGATCCTGTCCTATTCTTGAACAAATGATCTCTCCATTGAACCCAGAATAATCCGAAATAGCCCATCAAGTTCCACAAAATCAACTCCTGTACTCTCGGTCATAAGTCGTGATACCCATCCATAAATTTATCCAAAATCGACTCCCTCGCATTCGGAGATTGACCTAGTTCCCACGAAGAAGGCGTTCTTGATGAGGCTGATGCTCAACCACATCAACATACGGCGTCTTCTTCGTCGCAGCCACATCAGTCGTAGACATGGACACATACGGCTCAGGAACTGGACGATGCGGCTCATAGCGATTTGCTGCTCTACTCAAACTCTTGGCATGTCTGCGTCGGAGTATGTAGCTAGAAACACCGGGTCATCAGTACAGGCAGGCAAAGGAAGCGAGGACAGTGAGAAGGGAACTTACAAAATACCAACACCAATAGCAGCCAAAGCAGTGACACCGACACCAACACCAACACCAATTGCAGTTTTGTTGCTCTTTCCACCAGTGTTCGAATCTTCTCTCGAGGTCTCGGCATTTCCGATTGCGCTCGAGGTTGCTGTTGCTGTTGCTGGCGGAGGAGGAGGAGGAGGAGGAATATACGACACTGGACTACCACTCGTAGGACTCATTTTCAACGCACTCTTTCCAAAAGGCATAGTACTGACGACTGTATTCTGTGTCGTCGTGAAAACAGCAGCTTGGCCAGAAGTCACAGTAGCAGTTAAAGTCTTCTCAACCACCTGTGTGGAAGTTGTTCGTAGTGATTCCGGACAATTGATCAAGCCGGTGGAGAGACATTGTATAGCTGAGTATGTGACCTCCGTGACTGTTGTCTTGATAGATTGATTTTGTCGTTTGGATTTCATAGAAGCTGGCGATGTAGTAGAAGTCGCAGCGATCTCGGTCTTGCTGGCTGCGCATACATCTGCAAGGGTCGTGTAGAAGATAGGAATGTTAACTTCGAGTTCTGGGCCCCATTCATGAGATCCGATTTGGAGCGTAGCACCTGCACGAGCTCCTACTCCCAGAGTGTAGTCTTGAATAACGCGCAATTCACAGGTCTCGCCGGGTGTAGCGGTGATATTCGTAGTGAACTGTGCGATGTCGACCCAGACGCCTGCGACGAGGCCAACGCCAAAGTCAATGTTAGCGGCTTTGAGAACGGATATCTTGTCGAGTTGTTTGGGTGTGGAGAGTTCGATTCCGGCTATGATGCCGATGCGGAGGACGGCAGAGAGGATTACGCCGGCGCTTTTGATGGTTACGGGGAGGAATTCGAAGGTGCCTCCGTTGCTGTTGGGGATTACTTAGCATATTGTTTGAGAGGGAAGAATAAAACAGAGGATGGGTGAGCGTGAAGAGATGGGATGACATACAAGGTTATCTCTGAGATATTGCTGCTGAATATGGGAATATCAATCATGATGCCATCGTCAAGTTGAATGTGGAAGCCGCTGTTGATATCAATCTCGGCTTGAACGTCAAGAATTAAATCAATAGTGAAAACGACCCCAAGTAGCAAGTCTTTCGCGACACGAAAACCGATTGGTGTTCGAGACGTATAGATGTTGATCGTGTAAGTGGCACCGAGCTGAAGAATGGTATCAATTTCCATATACAACTCCAATCCATCAAACTGAAATTGCAGATTGCACTCTGGAATCTCAGGAACATCTAAGTCGAAATCGATCTTGATGGGAGGCGGATCATAGCTGTCGATATCAAAGGCCGTGAGAAGATCGGATGATGCGTTTTGAACCTGATCTATATAGTCGTCGATGTATGTATCAACTGCTGTGAAGAAGTCCTGGAAAGCATCTTCAATCTCTGCAGTGACGTTCTTGAAGGCCGAAGTGAAGTTGAAATCGCTTTTGATTATGAATTCGGCCGTAGCAAGGCCTTTGATGTAACATGTACTGCAGATGATTTCCACGCCGCCATTACCAGTGACTTTACCACTCTTGCTCCCAACCTCTCTGAGGTAATGTTAGAATATCCTCGTCACAACTGAAAGAATTGTTTTAGGAAGAGTATAACTTACGTTGCTATAGAGAATAAGGTAGTATCATCCCAGCTTGTATCCAAAGTCGTATTGCCCTTGAATGTTGTATTTGTGCCTCGCTTTGAGACCGCAGAATAGATTGAACGACGAATCTGCTTTAAAGTGTCTTCGGACGATACACCTGGTGCACTTCGAACTTCTACATTGTTGTGCAGAATAGGAGCACCAGCAGCAACGAGGCTAGCACAAGAGATAGCGGCTACGAAGAAGCGAGAGAAAAACATAGTATCGGAAACAGAATCAACACTCTTCGGTTTGTTTAAATAACTTATAGAAGTGACGAGAAGAAATAGGTATATCAAGAAATCGCATGCAAAGAACTGTATACCAACTCGACTCTCCCCTCCTTGACTTATCTCCATAATCCGCTCAACACAGTGCACCCACCTCGATCCTTATACTTCTTCATTTCCCCAGAAGGACTTCAACAACAATACACACAGTACTGCAACCCAATACCCATCCATGTCTACACAAAACACCAACATTGATTTTCTGCGACCTCCGCAAGGCTGTGGGATTCAACTCCCTGCATTTGCTTCCCAAACCTGCGGGAGCTTGGGAAGGACACCACACAAAACAGTGGTGAACTCCGTGGCAGGATAGGGGATGTGCATACTTTGCGAAGATCCTAGACTACATGGTTTTCTCTCCCAAATCCTGTGAAAGAGAATGATTTTGTAAGCTCGGAGATGGGGGGAAGGATGAGGTTCGGGTCGCATGGTGTAGGGGTTGTAACGTTGTTGGCTTTCTGACCTGGGTGTTGGCCGCAATCGCTTGAAAATACAGTACCATATTCGCGGACTAAGGCGGCCAGAGATAGAAATCTATGCTTCGTAGGCAGAGCAAAGAAAAATTGAAAAAAAAAAACCTCCCCAAAAACCACCTATACAATCCCTTTTCTGCTCAAATCTAGCCAACAACTCGAGGATCCATTGTACTGTACTCCCACCACTGGATGAAGGTGTTGTGATCTTGAGTTCAGACCATGGAGACGGAGGAGGAAACCGTTTCATGCCCTGCAGCTGCAGCTGCAGCCCGCTGAGTGGCGGCTGTGTCTGGACTGTAACAAACGCCGTGCCGCACCGTCGCTGCAGGCTATCCTAACGGGAACTGTCCCAATGACCCTCGTACCTTCTTACTTTTTTGATCCCTCAAGAATGGATCTCCATGACCTGATCTCCAAATCCTTCAATCTGGAAACATTCAGACTCATCCTTATCGCTCCGCTCCCTGGCAATTGCAAAGACACAAGAACAAGATTTTAAAAATAGCTTTGATTCAGAGTCTCAAAAGATATGGAGAGAAGAACTTAATAAATTGCAGCCTGATCAATAAGGCCATGCTGTGTAACGCAATCTGCTCAATGCAATACATGAGTCAGGCTTTCCTTTCGGATTGCTAGCTTCGCTATTGGTGAACATCGTTGCTGTTTCTGGCCCATGTACAAAAGGCTTTTGCGGTTGATGAGCAGCAAGGAGAAAGAGTAAACAAAACAAGCGAACAAATCGCTAAGTACAACACAGAGTAATTATTGCGTCCGCTAGTACTACCCACGCTACCAGTACAGCACCAATGATCTCCAAATGGAAGCTACTGGTCTTTTGTGTCCGCACAAGCAGAATGGTCTTTTGACCCGAAACCCAGATCAAATGTCCGGCGGAGTACAGAAATCTCATGATCGGATTTCCAACCCCATCCTCGGCTAATCTGGCCGGCAATCTCATTTCCCAGCAGAGTTGACCTTCCCAATCGAGCTAACAGTCAAGCTTTCTCCATACTTGTACCTGGCCAATACATTTCACTTTTACGTTGAAGAAAATACGCCGCATTTCTACATCACGATATCTTTTCACGAATCTCAGTCAGTCAGTCAGTCTACTGGAGTGATTCGCGGGCAAAGGAGTCACCATATTTCACTGTACTGTGTATCTGCTGCCGCGTAGATCAGACGGGCCATGTTGAATAAAATCACCGCCTTCCTGGCGGTCTCAGGCGCGCTCGCTTCAGCGCAGGAGTTTGGCTCGAAGAAAAATCAAGAATACTCTGGCTTGGGAAAGTACGTGACGATTTTGGATGAGCAGAAATCTTACGACAAGAGCGGGTATTATGGCGCTTCTATTGCTGGTTCGGTATGTTTTCTTCTTGAAACAAAAACCCCAATGATCTCTTTCCCCCCTCTTCGTCTCTTCGTCATGTCGTAATTCTCTGTTCGTGGGTCTCATGCTACCAACACTTGAATTGAGTGAATCGGGGTTTTCAGCGTTTCTTTATTTTGCTAATGTGTATTTTTGAAATAGAATTCAGATACAACCACTTTCCTCATCCTACCAACGGCATTGGATGTAGACGGAACGAAGTTTCCAGAGGCGTATACGACTACCATCACGCAAGGACCGACGACTTTCTTACAATCTCACACCGAAGCTCGTACATTTACAGATTTGAAATTGTAAATCTCCTTTCCTTCCACCCCAACCCTTTCAACCCCCAAAACATCAATTGACACAACCCCCTCAGCACCTTCCGTGAATCCTGCTCCTTGTCTCACACCACCACCGCAATCTGCACATACCACATGCTCGGAATGCCCGAACCATGTTCCGGCAAACTCGGTCCCAACGACGGTTTTTTGGGCGGGACATGGATCCAAACCTCCACATATGGAGGACCAGACGCGATGACATCGACAGTTGGATTTCAAACGTACGAGATTGTGACCAAGACGACGTCGATCAAGGATACGGATCCGAGTCCTAGCAAGGAGATTACGGATGGACCGTTTCCGCCCGAGTGGACGGGGATGACTTGGGCGGAGGGGGAGTGTGATTTGAGGTCTAGGACGGTGAGGGAGAGTGGTGGGGAGTATGTTACGGGTGGTGGGGAGAGCGAGAGTGAGATTGTGAGTGTGACGCAGACAGGTGTGGGAAGTGCGACTTTGACTGGAAGCAACGCTGCTTCTTCGGCGACGGTAGCGAGTGCGACGACGACGAGTGCCCCAGGGACTGGTGCGGGCGGAAGACAGAGTATTAATATGGTGGTTGTTGCTGTTGTTGCGGTTGTGCCTGTTGTACTTCTCTAGCGGGACACAAGCAAAGTATCGGAACAGGGAAGAAAAACGGGTATGTAACATTGTAGAATTGTTGTTATACATTAATCATAATCATGAAATGCCTAATTATTGTAGATACCTTGCTCGAAAGTTTCTGTGTTGTAAAACAAAGCTGTGATGGTATTTCCGTTGAATATTCGTCCTTCAAGAGCATTTACAGCCTAGATATGTTGTTAGCAACGTAGCTATAAAAATCACAGTGGGTGGGCTGGCTTACTCTCAGAGCAGAGAGCTCCGCTGTAAATTTGACGAACACCTTAGGTGCGGCTTCATGTCTGTCAATAAACACTCTTTCCACTCGTCCATACTACACTTGACGTCAGTTTTATAGAACGATCCTGCTTCAAAAGCAAACATACCTTCTCCCCACACTCGTCACCAATTTCCTGCATCAAGCCACCGTCTCCATCCCCTTCTACCTCGGCATCCAAATCCATACCATCAACCATTCCTCTCAAAACGATAACCTGTGACATAGGACCGAATCTCCCTGCCTCATCATCAGGCGCTTTCTTCTTGCCGCCTATAATTTTACCTCTTCCTCCGGCATCTCTAAACCCACCGCCCTCAGCATCTGACTTCTTCTTTCGTTTCTCCAGCTGCACCCTAAGAGGATTGATGATACCAGACCCATCTGCTCCCAAACCAGTACCTTTACTCCAGCCGTACTTGGAGAGAAGGCGTTCGGCGAAGCCTTGCTGACCTGGCCGAAGGGAGCGGGGTGTTTCCTCTTCATCTTCTTCTTGGAGAGCTTTCTCGAGCTCGGCTTCCGAGCTTGGAATGTCACTTGGGGCCGCGGGGAGATTGTAACGAACTGGTGCTCGAGATATCGCACCAGCAGTAGTTGGTTGTGGGGTTGGGTCGTTCAATACTGGAGGTGGGCCGTAAGCCTCTGAAGTATCCTTGTTTTCTGGTGGTGGAGGCGGAGGGGAATCCATTGGTGGAGGCGCAAAGGAGTAGTTCGAAGGTGGCGCAAATTTGTCTGTTGAATATATCAGTTTAATACATTATCACGACATTTGGGAGACATACTGTTAACAGGTTGCCGATATGCATCGTCGTCGTCGCTATCTTTCTCGCTTGACTCTCGTGCTATACGATGCGCATATAGCCTATCCTTCCAGTCTCTCACTTCTCGTATTTTCTCATCGCTGTGCTTGTACTCCTCGTAGCTATTTGGACGGGTGGGATCATAAATATCATCCCAATCCTGAGCCTCAACATATTCATCCCTGTTGTTCTTCTTCCTCTTCTTGCGCCCACCCCTCTGTCGTTTCTCACCCTCGTAGTACGTTTCCGGCTCTGCATTGGTCCAATCCGCCAGAGTACTTTTAGTAACAGGCTTTGGCGCAGCAGCTGGAGAAGAGGCTGCCACAGCAGATTCCGAGACTACAGGCTTTGGAATGTTTGCTCTTGGTTTTGGTTTCTGTTGCTGAAGTTGTGGACGTTTGGTAGGTTGAAATCGAAGAGTTGCTATTCAAGGCATCGCACAACGTGAGCAAGTTGATTTAAGATTGGTAGAAGGGATCAAAACTACCGGCATCTATCTGGGGCCTCTTTGTTGAAGCTTCATCCGGGGTACTTGCTGAAGGTTGCTTGAAAATCACAGGCGCTTTTGCGATTGAGCCTGGGATTGATGTGTTCGTGGGGTCGAGGAGACTAGCATATAACGAGAGACCTCCTCCTCGAGCGGGAGTTGTTGTATTGTTGTTATTGTTTGACATCTTGAGTATTGATACAGAAAAGTGCCGTAGGGATGATGTTGTGTCCAGCCTTTAAGACGAGGCTGCTTTTTGGAATGACCGGCTAAATTGGCTAAAGAGCTGTAGCACTCCACCAACCATGACGCTGCGATAAATGCCCAGCTCTTGCGTGCTCGGCGATAAGAAAGCAACGACATCAAACGTTTGGGAGCGAAATCGTGGGGGATGTACGGAGGTAGACCTCTCCCCTTAGACACCAAAGAATATAGCTCCAATTTCCTCATTTTCTTCAATTACATTATCACTAGATCCCCCTGTCGATAGATTTTAAATCTCTACATACAATTTCTTATTCTCCCTGTCCTCTTCAAACTTCAATTGCTGGTCATCAATTGTAACACTACAGCAGTACCTGTGTAGAAAATGTCGGCTACAACACTCTCAACCGCATTCTCTGCTTCCTCGGATACAACAGCCATCATTGTCCCGAGTAAACCAAATCCTCTCGTCGTCTCCTACAAACAACTCTCAGCCGAGATCTATTCATTCCAGCAAAAGCTTGCAAAGCTAGGCCTCACACCCCAAGCAGCTGTCTCGATCGCTCTTCCCAATACCTACGAATTCATCGTCGCATTCCTCGCAAGCTCATGGCAAAGAGGAATTGCCGCTCCCCTCAACTCAGCATACAAGCAGGAAGAATTCGAATTCTACATCGATGATCTCAGCTCAGCAATCGCACTCGTCCCACAAGGATCATTCGCAAAAGATGGCCCTGCCGTCCGAGCAGCAAGGAAATACAATGCCGCGATTGCAGAGTGTTACTGGAACGGACAAGAAGTAGTTTTGGACGTCAAGGATGAGGGAAAACTCAAGGGGAAGGGCAACCAAAAAGTTGAGACCGCTCAACCAGAAGACATTGCTCTAGTCCTCCACACCAGCGGTACAACTGGTCGACCAAAGGCTGTACCATTGACACACAAGAACCTCACGCGCACCATGAAGAACATTCAAGCAACATATGCCCTCTCACCCAAAGACCGCACCATGCTCGTCATGCCACTCTTCCACGTCCATGGCCTCCTCGCTGGCTTCCTCGCTCCCCTCTACTCAGGCGGATCTGTCATCGTCCCACTCAAATTCTCCGCTTCCGAATTCTGGGATGATTTTATCACCCACAAGGCAAATTGGTATACAGCTGTTCCCACTATCCATCAAATTCTCCTGAAAAACCCAGCGCCAAATCCAAAGCCTGAAATCAGATTCATCCGATCATGTTCATCCCCTCTTTCCCCAACGACCTTCCACCTCCTCGAGGAAACCTACGGTGCCCCAGTCCTCGAGGCCTATGCCATGACCGAAGCTGCGCATCAAATGACATCCAACCCTCTCCCACCTGGAAAACGCCAACCCGGATCCGTCGGTCTCGGCCAAGGCGTCGAAATCCGCATTCTGGACTCTGCGGGTAAAGAAGTACCACAAGGCACTGAAGCCGAAATCTGCATTCGCGGCGAAAACGTCACAAAAGGCTACCTCAACAACCCAGAAGCCAACAAATCCTCCTTCACAGCCGATGGATTCTTCCGAAGTGGCGATCAGGGTAAGCTGGATAAAGATGGCTACGTGATCATCACTGGTAGGATCAAGGAGTTGATCAACAAGGGTGGTGAAAAGATCAGTCCGATTGAATTGGATAATGTGTTGGCTAGACATCCGAAGGTGAGTGAGGCGGTGAGTTTCGCCATCCCGGATGAGATGTATGGCCAGGAGGTTGCTGTTGCGGTGGTGTTGAAGAGTGGTGAGAGTCTTGGGGAGGAGGAATTGAAGGGGTGGGTTGGGGAGAAGGTTGCTAAGTTCAAGGTTCCTAAGAAGGTGAGTTCTTTCCATTCCATTACTTTTTACTAAGTTTCCAAACTAACATTAACACCCTCAGGTTTACTTCACAGATAACATGCCCAAGACAGCCACGGGTAAGATCCAGCGTAGAATCGTGGCAGAGATCATGACGAAGAAGGACGTGCCAAGAGCGAAATTGTAGAAGTCGGATGGATTTCCTGTTTTGACGTCCACGCTCGGAAAAAGGAGGAGGGGAATCTTGGTTGTAATATCAGGTATACAACTTAAATGCTAGAAAGAATCAGGCAGGCAGGCAAGTGCTAGAATCTAGACTAGACATTGTAGACACAGTACAGTAGAACAAAGAAACACAGAAGAAAATTGGCGTGTTCATTTTACAGCTGTTCATTGGTGACTCTCTAGAATTTAGTCTGGACAAGTTAAGCAGGAGGTACGAATTCTCGCCATAAATTCTCGCCATAAACAGCTCGCCTCTCATATCACGCACTCCATCACCAGAAGACCGAATGATTTCTCTTCCCGCCTAAATCACTCGTACAAATGCAATTTTTTAAAGTATTAATTTGATGTACACGAAATATCTATCGAGGTATCTTGTTTCAATTTGAATCCACTACTGCTGACCAACGACCATCTCCAACGAAGCTTTCAAAGGCGCAACGACATGCTGAGAATATGTTTCCGCATCGGTGGTTATGGCGTTCATATTTATTCTGTTTTCGACTGTGGGATTTGGATTGGATTAGGATATGGTTTTTCTGAGGGAGAAAGAGAGAGATGATCTAGGCAATCACCGCTAATTGAAGAGAGATAAAACTTACGAGCATTATTCACCCCCTCCACCACCTCCCTATCCTCCATCGCCTCCCTAATAATTCTCACCTCGCTCCTCCAATACTCCGCACTCCTCCCTCTCAGCTCCTCATCCCTATAAACCGTGTTCTTCAAAATCCCCACAGCACTCAACTTAACCCTCACATCCTCCAACGCCTTCGTGGCAGTCTCAACCCTCTCGTTCGGACTCGGCGCCTTTAAAAACGCTCGATTCGTCGAGCTGAGATATAACATCCATCCTAACATTCCATCCAGCGCCGCCAGTCCAATAAGTCGGTACATTCGCGATCGCCAGAAGAAAAGGTCGAGATCTTGGGGACGGGTGGCGCGTGAGTTTTTGGAAGGGTCGTAAGAGTGAACGGACCATACATCCAGAACCGCGAGGCCGATGGAGGCATATGTAGATGTAGAGCGCCATATTGCGCCTTCGGCGCCCGTGAAGAGACCACTCGTTACGAGTGCGAGGATGCAGAGGTTTAGAACGTGTGGTGCTAAGATAGGAGGGAGAGCGTAGTAGAAGTAGGAGCGAGGGTCATCTGCCGCGCAGAATACACATGTCGATATGACCTCCGGACCGAATTGGAAGTAGAGGAGGCGCGAGTCCATGGAGATTAGTTTGGCGCGGAGGGACTCATCGGTTGGTGTTAGGCGTGAGGGGCGGAGAGCGGCGAGGCGCGCGAAGAGGACGTCAGTGGGGATTTGGAGACGGGATTGTGTGAGGGAGAAGATGTTTTCGGGGGTGAAGGCGGGGAGAGTTTTGAGGAGGAAGAAGAGAGAGGTGAGGAAGAGGATTGTGAGGGCGCGCGAAACGGGGGCGGGGATGGGGCGGATGGGTATGCCGTGGATTTTTGGGGCGGCGCGCGCTTTGCGATAGTAGCTTATTGCTTTGGGGAGGAGGATGGGTCCGAAGAAGAGGGAGAGGGATTTGATTCTGGGATATGGTTAGTTTGGAGTGCGATGTGGAGGGGAGATGGCTCAAACACTTACGTTCCCCAGGAAACTCCCATATTTAGGACGGAATTTGGAGTTGTATAATCTTAGTGTTTTCCGTTTACTCAAACATTTGTTATTCAAATAGCAAGATTTCTTGCGAAGAAAAGAAAAATACCAGGGCACAAAAGTTGGAGAAGGCACGAACTTCTTCAAGACACGTTCGCGACTTCTTGGGATGACGGAAATGCCACTATATACCGCCTAGATCATTCCGTATGCGGCTAGACTAGTGCCAATCTTGGAGTTGTCAAAAAGATTTCGAACTTTCAATTCCTGATCACAACCATCCAAATCTTCACACCAACCGGACTTTCACTAAACATTGGAAACTTTCAACTACTTGCCATCTATGACATGGTCTTGTAAAAAATCAGGATACAATCAGTTATATTGATCCAATCTATGGTTTTATCTACACTCAATTTTCTCTCTTCACTGTTCACCCCTCCTCGCTCTCTCCATCCTCTCTCTTCTCACCCATCCATCCCACCGTGGTGGTGGCACTTTCGAAGCTTTAGCGATCCTCTTTCCCATGGTCACTCAAAGTCAAAAAGAATGCCCATATCAAGCCCCAAGTACTCTGCCAAGAGTCATCTCACTCGTGTTGCAAAGTCTCAGCTTTCCGAAGCCATGGCGACCTTTGCGTCTTTTTGCTGAGAGACATAAAGAATATTCCCTCTCCCTCCTAGATGCCCTTATATAAAATGAGGATGACCGCTTTATACAAATGCCGCTTGCTCTCTTCCCTACCATGTATACATCTGTATGTTCACCCTTCCATGTTTGGAAGCCAATGCAGCCAGCCATAAATGCATAAACTTGTAGTAAATCACAGTTCCTTCTTCTCCTCCACAACTGGTGACGCTCCTCCTGCAGCCGGTACCTTCATCGGCTCCCTCCCTTTCTCCCCCTTCACATCCGCCTTCACCTTTTCCTTCACCTTTTCCTTCGAAGTCGTACTCTTCGTCGCAGTCGCCGCAAGCAACAACCCAACCACCGCAGCAATCGCATCACTCGCTAGCAACACAACCGCACCACACGCCAAAACCCAAGCCTGAACACTTATGCTCCCCAACGGCGCGCGGGGGAAACTCAACAACCACTCCGCATAATAGGGCACCCAACCCTTCGGGATCCAAAACATGGGCTGCTTTTGAAACCAGAACTGGATCAGCATGCGTAGGCCGTTGGTGCCGAGCCAGCGGAGCGTAGAAACTATACGGTTGAAGTTTGTTTGCGTGGTGGTTAGGGTTGACTCTATATTTCCAACGATAGATAGTAAATCAGCACATTCCCATTCCCAATTCGTAATCAAAGTCCTTTTATCGCATATATGTCGTAGGAAAAAAGTGTAGGTAGGATAGAGGAGAGCGGGAAAGGTAAAAACGCACTCGTCTTCTCCAACTGCTCAACAACCTTATCATGTTGCCTCCTCAACTTCGCCCACTTCGCGAACTCATCTTGACTACTCGTCGCATTCATTTCGGTGCGTAACTTCAAGAATTGCGCGCGCAGCACGCGCTGTTCCGCTGCTGCTTTGGAGGTCGGGGTTGGTAGGCGGTTGTAGAGATTCCAGAGCTATTTCGTACTTGTTAGAAAATACTCTTTTTGCTTGCTGTTTTATGTGAGATGCATTTGGTGTATGTGCGCGTGCATGTGTGTTAGAGGGAAAAGCAGGACGTACTATGCTATTAACAGTCGACGCTCCAACGGTATTCACAAGGTGAATTGCCAGTTGGAGGAAGAAGACGAGGACTAGTACAGAGGGCATGTTTGCGGTTTCGTTTCGTTTTCGCTTCGCAGACTGCTGAAATCTCCAAAATCAGTCTTTCTGTGCATGCGCAAGAGCGTGAGGGAGAAGAGATCTTATACAAGGGGGAGCTCATATTCATACGTACCTGGTGGGCGGCCGGTTTCTTCTGATCTGGATTGCGAAACTTAAGGTATTGCTGGTCATTTGGCAAGTAACATTTCGGTGTGCGGGAATGACATCACGTGGCTGTGGAAATGTGGGATGGTGCGGCGAGGCTGAATGTCAGCCTCGAAGCAACTGAGAGCAAACCAGCTGGGCGTTAATGAAAGTTTTGTCTCCAGGCTTCTCTATTGTCTCTTTTCTTTACTCAAATCTACTACTACCTTTTTGATGTGTGTACTCGATACATCTATTCTCAAGCCGCACCGGACAAAAACCCCCACCCGCTCAATTCATCCATTCATTCACACAAAGAGAATGTCAAGATCACTCGATCCCTCCACAAAATCATCTCTCCTCAAGAACCACAATCAAAACGAAGAGATATTCAACTCAATCGCAACAATCCTATCATCAAATTCTCTTCCCCCCTCCTCTTCGTTATCATATCCTTCTCGTTCCACCTCAACTTACTCCACCACGTCCAATCTTCTCGAAATCGAATTCCTAGGCTCAAGCCATCCCCTCCCACCTGGTACTCATTTCCTTCAAGATGGGAACAACATCGCTATTCCAAAAATAAAACTCGTGCAAGCTTTTCTTCATGCGAAGGAGCTGTTTTTTGAGAGGGTTAAGCCGGGGTTCGATTTGAGATTGCGGAGGTTGGAGGAAGAGAGCAGACGGAGTGGGGATGGGGAAGGAAATGGTGAAAATGGGAACGGGAGTGAGAGAGAGGGGCAAGGGCATGGTAATGATGATGATGAGAGAGAGGAGGAAGACGAGTTACTGAAAACTACTGCTGTCATCCTCTTGATGGATCCTGAAAACCTCACCGCTGCGAATTGTCGAAAACGAGTTCTCATGATTCAGTTCGAGCGAGTTCAGCAGATTGAGTTATCAGAAATAGTTGCGAACTTATCAAAAAAGACAATACCACCATCGACAAAAACAACAACAGTACAAGAATTCACCAACCGATGCAAGAGAGAACTATCGTTCGTAGACAGTTACCTCACCTCCAGACTACATCGACACACGAAATCTCCCACGCTCTGGTCGCATCGGAGATGGCTTTTGGGTGTTATGCATGATGTTGAAGCGAGGAATGGAATATCATCATCATGGGAAGATGAATTGAAGAATGGACTGGATATCGTGATGATCGCAGCAGAACGACATCCGAGGAATTATTACGCTTGGTTGCATTTACGATTTTTAGTCCAGCAGAGGGTTGCTGCTCGGAGAGGTGGAGAAGAAGAGTATGGGGAAAGTGATAAAGTTAATGGCAAGGACGAGGAGAGGAAGTCGGAGATTTTGGGAAGAGTGAAAAATTGGTGCCTTCAACATCCGGGCGATACGTCTAGTTGGTCCTTTTTACAGTTTTATCTTGATTCTCTTGGTGGGTTTGATGCCGGTGCTGGAATAGAAGATGGGAAAGAAAGGAAGCAGAGTGCGTTGGTCTGTAAAGAGGTGTTGGAATTGACGAGGTCGTTTAAGTGGACGCATGAAAGTGTGTGGGTTTTTCTGAGGGTAATGGTTGCGAGTGCCGATGCTGGTGGTGATAGTGGTGGTGATATCGATGCAAGCATGGTGGAGAGGCGGAAAGACTTTGAAGAAGTTAATTCTTGGTTGTTAGGTGAGTATGAACGTGATGAGCAGGTTTTGAAGGTATTGAGAGCCGCGTTAGAATGGTACCAGAAGAATAAAGTAGATGCTATTGAATTGATTAGGTAGGAATGGAAGTAGTACATTGAGTATTGTGGTTGGTGTTAGATACCTGTTATACAGTGCAATTCCAGCTGTTCCCTGAGAAAATAGAGTAAGTCGAATCAAGCAACTGAAAAATTGGATAAGAACAAATTTAATAACTCAGGAAGCCCAAGAGTATATCGATCGGCACTATCCGCGACTATTACTACCATCAAGATCCATCTTTCAAAGACGCATCTTCGCATCTTCGCATCTTCTTCCCGCAATCAAAGAATGTCCCCGCCAAGGCATGGGTATCAAAAATTGGCAATTAGCGGAAGACATGGGCGGACACTGGACAGACCCATTCCGACTATAAATACACAAAAAAAAAGCGTCATCGTATCTTACCAGTAGCATTATGACAATTTGGCAACCGTAAAGAACGATGATGCGGAATTTCTAATTTTCCCTTTGTTTTCATTTTTTCATTTTGGGGCTTTTTGTTTTGTTTTCGGTGGATGGGTGGTCATTGGGAGCGCTAGAAGGAATTTTTCGCGCGAAGGGCCGACAGAACCTTCTTTGCGAGCTTTGGTGCTTGGGCTTGCCTTGCATTGTCTTGCTTCTCCTTTCTCATGTGAGACACAATAGCCGAGATTTGGCGGATGCAGATTGCAGATGGACGATATTGGAGATCAATGTCCGCAGATCTGATGATATCATGCTCTGATCTCGGTTTTTGGGAACAAAAAACTCGAACAACAAAAGCTTTGAAGATGTGGGGAGGGAGTATTGTTCCCACCTTTCATGAATACGAAGCCGAATCCTCGAGCTACGGAACACAGGTTTGTGTACGAATGTTTCGGTCCTGTTTTGTGACCAATGAAAGATTTCGAGAAGGAGGGTGCAGCACTTTGTCGAGGACGACCAGCGTTGGCAGCCACACCTCGCGGTCGCGCTTGTCTGGATACGACGTGGTTCGAGGGAGAGATTGCGTGGTTCAAGACCTTCGGTTTTGGTGATTTGCTAGAGATATGCATTTTTGACCAATTCATGGCGTGGTATAGAAAGATGCAATGCACATGCACTTCGTTGCTCAAGTAAAAATAGCTCCGCCCCGAAGGCCTTCAGCATCCGAGTTGCAATTGATGTCGAAAAGTTGGCCAGCTGGTGAGTTGAGATCTCAATATCAAGGTCCAGCGTTCGTTCAGCTGGCCAGGTGTGGCGAGTGTGCGGACAATCTTGGAAAAAGCACGGCAGTGGAATCTCCAATTGGCCATGGCATCATCTGCTCTCTCCCCTATCGCGGGGGGCAAAGTGGAATTGCAGCCGTCCCAAGGAGGCTAGCAGTACCAGCAAGGACTTGGTTTTCATTCAAAGGTTGGCTCGGATGGTTGACATTTTGCAAGCTTCGTTTCATTTGTCTGAGACGGCGAGCGGAACGCATCGACACAGAGTTCTTGCCATTGTTGCTCCCACACACACCCACACACCCACACGGTCAATCAAGCAGATGAAGCTTCACCAACACTTCAGCTCGTCATGGTGAGTGTTCTGGCGCATTCGGTCGCGTCAAGAAGCATGAATTCCATGCTGGGACAAGCTTTGGAGGATGCTGTCGAGAATCACAATGTACCGAAATAGGCCATGGACAATTGGAATCTCATTTCCGCCGGATCCACCGTGGTGATATTCTTCGTGTTGATCATGATAGAGGGAGTCGTTCGGGCATTCGACGCACGCCTCGGGGAAGTGCCCTGAGGGAATAATGGCCCAAAGGGTAAATAAAGGTCCGAGATGGCTGGTAGTGACACGCCCCCATCGTTGATAGGGTGGTGCGTGCCCCTGGGGGACCAGCTTCAATTGATTTGTCGAGACGAACTGGACTGCAGACTAGATGCAGCACTAGGGAGCCCCCCGTCGAGCCGAGCGGCCCCTTCTGCCTTCTCATCGCCATATTACCTCCCCAACCGCCACGTCCTCGTCCGTCTGCCCTTTCTTTTGATCTTTTTGAGACTTTGTGTGCATCATACCGTCCTCTCGTTTCCCCTTCAACACTGTCGTTTAGGTCCCTTCTTCTATCCCCCAGATACATTTTAATCGTCGTGGAAGCTGCGAGGATCTGATCAGCATATTCAAACAAATACTCCCAAAAAAAGTCAAAACAAAAACATACAGGTACGTGTTTGAGCTCCTGCTATTCTCCATTCCTGCCTCAACGAGGAGCCCACCGGACGACGACAACCCCAAACAGCGACGACTCGCCTTCCATCCCTTCATCCTCCCTTTCTGCCATCCAATTCAACCTTCCTCCCGACCTGCAGACATCAATTCCACCAATTTTGAACTGGCAGGCCATCTCAACAACCCGACCAACTCTTTTCCCCCATCGACGCCTCTCTTTCCATCCTTCCACCATCAACCGATCCACCTCAACCAGCATATCATCAATCCACAACGAATCCCATCGACAACTCCCGACTCGCAGCATACAATTGACATACAATTGAGCTCAGGCTGACCCGAGAGAACTTTCTGTAGCAGCATAATACCGTCAATATGATCGCCTCAAGACTCCTTCCCGCTTTCGCGGTCCTCAGCGTCGCTGCTGGTAAGTTAACAACCCCCTCCTCTGCGTGCCAGCCTCGTCCACTATCTCCATCAATGGCTCGTCACTCGATGGCAGATGGTGGGACAGATGGCCACTCGCGGGATCGCCCTCATATCACCATCTGCAGAGGCTAACCTATCTCTTCAATGCAGCCCAATCCATCTGCTCTGCCACTGGCACTGCTACCATCACCAACAGTGCCCAGGCTGCCGCATACACAGGATGCAAGTCGATTGCCGGCAGCATCGCCATCTCCCCAGATGCCATCGGCACTGTTGCTCTCAACGGTCCTTCTTCCATCGGCGGTAACTTGGTCGTCTCGGATGTCCCAGAGCTCATTTCTCTCACATCCGACTCTATTACAGAGATTGGAGGATCCTTCACTCTCAGCAACCTCACCAAGCTCTCCATCCTCACTTTCGACAAGCTTGATGAGGTCAATGAGATCTCCTGGATCGCCCTCTCGGTCTTGGATGTCATCTCCTTCGCCGCCAACGTCACCAAAGCCTCCAAGGTCGTTATTGGCAACACTTTCCTCAGTACTCTCAAGGGTCTTAACTTGGACACCGTTGATACTTTGGATATCAGCAACAACAACCGTCTCCGATTGTTCACTTCTCAACTCAAGACCGTCAACGACACCCTCGTCATTGGTAACAATGGCCAGAACTTGAGTGTCAGCTTCCCTGATCTCACTTCTGCGGCCAACATGACCTTCCGTAACATCTCCTCCGTTGATCTTCCAAGCTTGACCAAGGTCGGAGGAACCCTCGGTTTCTACGGAACTTACCTCCAGGCCGTTTCCGCACCAAAGTTGACCACTGTCGGTGAATTCTCCACCGGACAAGGTTCTCTTGCCATCGTTGCCAACGGCAAGCTTACTGAGATCGATATGCCAATCTTGAAGAGCGTCGGAGGTGCTTACCAAATTGCCAACAACACTCAACTCTCCAACATTGAGTTCCCTGCTCTCGAGTCCGTCGGAGGAGCCGTTGATTTCTCCGGAACTTTCTCTACGTAAGTCGAGCTCGGTGCTTTCTTACGACCTCGTACTAACACATAATAGCCCCAAGCTCGCCAAGCTCAAGGATGTTCGTGGTGGATTCAACATGCAATCAACCACCGAGATTGACTGCTCCGGTTTCCAGAGTCTCCGCTCCAGCGATATCATCCGTGGTACCTTCACCTGCAAGAGTACCGTCAAGGACGCTAAGTCCAACGATGGTACCACCACCACTGGAGACGGAACCACCACCACCGGAGGTGTAACCCCATCCAAGAGTGCTGGACCAGCCGTTACATACGGTGTTAACCCAACCGTTGCTGGTGTTTCCGTCGTTGGTGGACTTCTCGCCATGTTGTTGTAGAGAATGAAGGAGAGATCATTGGGAAACACGGAGTTACTTGTCTTTTTCCATTAAATTAGACCTAATTTGCTCTGCTCTGCCTCTTTATATTTTCTGCAACGCGACGAAACGAAAGCCCTTGTTATGAAGAATTCCAAAACTACCTTTTTTCGAGCATCTTTGTTTACTACTGGCTCACTTCCTACCTTTCCGCGTTAATGAATTGGGGTTTCTCTCTTTTTTGTTTGCGTTCCATTGTGGGCAGGGGGCGCTTTTCTTGTATGTTGTTTTATTATGCCAGGATTCGCTCTTGCAAATAATCTTTTCCACGATGGACGACCATTAAAGCTTCTAACCTAATCATGGTTGGGGAGGAGTGAGTTGGTGGTGTGTTATGGACTCAGAGGTGGGATTTTATTGAGTGGTTGACATGAAGGGTTTGGAGAATGAATGTGCGGAGAGGTGTGGATGGATGGGATGCCTTTGCGCATTCTACATGTACGTACACGGATCGGGACTGTGAAAATATGAGACTTTTGCTTCTTTCACTTTTTATCTTGTGTTTTGTGTCTTGATTGAGTGGATATGGTATGTAAGTGTGTGATTGATTGAATTTGTTCCTTTGTAGGATTTGAAGAGTGGATTTTGTGTTTAGTGTAATGGCGAATATTGTCCCCGAAGCCACACTCGTTCCTCTCTTCAGCAATTCATGACACTGTAGGTATATGTGTTCTATGCGCCCTATCTTGACTTTCTGAAACTGAATCACCACTCACATTATTTTCTCTCCGAAAGCCTGGAAGCGTTCTCCATTCGCGCCCACCCTACTAGGTCGCCTGTCTCAGTCAGATAGGTAGCTGTCGTCGTTCATCGATCCCCCCAAACCTGTAATCACAATCGCAATATCAGTCACAATCTCGAAGAATTATATCAACATTTCCATCTTGGATTTCTCTATCCATGAGGGATATAAAACAACTAAGTGAAGCACCCAATGCAATTTATTGTCAACCCTCCGAACTCAACCAACTCAACTACCTCGACTTTACTAGCTTTTTCCAAACAAGACAAGTTTTTTTTTATCTTATCTCATCTCATCTCCGAAAATCAATCGAATTGAATCCAATTAAATCCGGAAAATCAAAAAATCCCAAGGGAGAGAAGTGAGAAAAAGAGAAATGGGTGAATGCGGGTGTGACTGGTACGGTCCTCCTCGTGGTGGGGGAAGTGGTGGTGGGAGTAGAGGTGGTAGGCAGAGTGGGCAGAGTGATAGGGCTCCTCGTCCTGTTCGTTTGCGTGGTGGTGGTGGTAATGGGAGTTGTAGTGGTGATGAGGATTGTGTTGGCGTGAGGAAGGTCTTACAACCAACTTTGGTTTCGACTTTTGGTAGTGCGGCTTCGAGAGCTGGAGGACCGACGTCGTAATTACTACAGTAATGTTACAAGGAAAGTGGCAGGAAGCGGAGAGGGTGAGGGTGGGGAGGAGAAGGAGAGGAGATGTATGGTAGGTGATATCGAGGAGGTGTGGGGTAGGTCATTTCGAGGCTGAGAAGGAGAGTGAGAATGAGAAGGAGAGTAAGAATGATGATGAGAAGTTAGACTTTAATTTGTTAGATAGGTAGATCTATAGACACGTAGACAAATAAGAATTATATCGATGCTTTCAAGATCAAGATTAACGATAGAGAGAGAAAGCTGTGTGCTGTTTTCATCATGATCGAAGCAGCACATCCTGGATATATTCCAGCGGAACAAAAATACATGTCAGCGTGGAGCGTCAGCAAACATTATTGCTGCAGTTGAGAATGAATTTCAACAAGGTAGGGAGACGAAAACGTATCTTGCACAGTACAATATATTTTTGTCGATGGCGGGATTTTCTTTTTTTTTACGACTTGGATCTGAGGATGAAACTGTGATTCAACGACTCAATACAAAGATAACAGGAAGAAAGTAAAAGGACCAGAGAAGCAGTTGGACCTCGAAACTAAATCAAGAAATTGCCCATGGCTTCGGTCGTGCCTTATAAGCTCGCGTCAACCACAGTCTCAGCAGGGAGGAGGACACCAGCGGAGCCCCTCCCACGTGATGATTATTTCGAGTGCGTATTTCTGCATCGAACTGAACTGTACGGAGAGTAAGGTGGAGCTCACGATTGCACCAACAATAGTGAATTGGTGCTAATAGACAGAGGTTGGCACCACAAGGAAACCACTAATCCATCTGTGCTGTGCCATAGAAACACTAAACGCATCCAGCTACCAGAACTGTCGGAGCCACCGGACAGCATTCTAGACCGCCTGGACTGAGGATGGCAACATCTATACTGTATATTCAACGAAGGAAGTCCGAAGTACTCCGCATCAGATGGGCAACAAGGCTGCTTGTGCCTGGCCTAGGAAATGGAGTTTATATCTCCTCGCTGGCAAGCATAGCGTTGGCACTGGCCGCTCGCTTCGCTCTCCACACTTCCAGTATGCAAATATCGAACGGCCATGTCCTTTTGCCATACGAGTGAGATAAAACGTCATTTTTTTTTCAAATAAATCAAGGCATGCCGATAGCGGAGATATTATTCGTAAGGCTGGGCCCTTGTGAGTAGCCTACTTGCGGCATTTCAAAAATCTGCATGCCAAAGCTGGAGCAAAAAAAAGTTCGACATCGAATTCAGCGAAGATCTGTACGACGCCATGTGAAATCTCTGAGGCCCAAGCCCTTTTTGGTCAGAAGAAGACATGGCATTAGGACATGCGAGCAACCGGCAAAAAAGATACAAGGCTCCGAAAGGGAACGACCGGACATCTCCAGCATTTCGGGAGCCAGATGCAGGAGGGGCCCAATCACACCACAACGTCTGATTTTTGAGAAACTTTTTTCATCTGCAAATCGATGGCCAAACGTGGGGGAGGGAAGGACTTCGCCGCCGTGCATGAGTTGTGCGACTTGGGGCCAATGGGGCCGGTGGAGAGGGCAGAGATAAGCTCATTCATCACACCATTGCATGTGTTGGGCATTCAAGTCGGGTAGCAGGGAAGGAGAAGACAGTTGCAGAACAGTGTTGTGTTGTGCTGTGTACAGTAATACCAGCCAGTCAGTCAGTAACCAACTGATGATGTTTGATCCTCCTCCCATAACGAGCACCTCGGCCCCGCGACCGGCAGGCTTCTGAGCCCACCCACACTACTCCTCCGCCAGATATATTATATTTACATATGACCGTGCCATCCTTCTTTCTCTCTTCTTCATCTTCGTCTTCGTCTTCCCTTCTTCCTCTTCGTTTTATATACCCGTCCCCTTTCGGCAGTATTGATTATTGTTGAGGTTGTGTAAGTTTGCCTTTTTCTCGGCTATCACTTTACATTACTCCTGCAGCCGTGCGTGCGCTGCCTCTGCCTTTGCTCCTGTCTGGTCTGTGTCCTAACGAGCCCCAGCCTTCTCCGGTCCGATTCCTGACGAACTTCATCTCCTGCCAACCGACAACCTTCTCGAGCTTGATTTTAACCTTTCCACCACCACGACAATTGCAACCAAACCTACCTAGAACAGCCGCGGCATTCGTTGCATCTCAGTCGCAAGCACAACATCTTTGATCATACAGTACCAGCAACCCCCTCTTAGTCCCTCTCTCCGACCTCAAGAAAGAAAACATGTTCGCAACCAAAGTCCTCCGGGCCACCGCTGCCGCAGAGCGTCAACCATTGATTAAATTCATTGGCAAGCGTACCATCCCTTGTACGTCTCCCTATCCATCCACAGCAAAGCAATTGCGTGAAAGAATGAACCACCCCACTAACATCTACCCTCTCTGTAGCTTCCATCGACCACACACCCAAAGCCCACCCCGCCTCCCCAACCCACGAACTCCCCGCCGACTTCACCTCCCCACCCAAGTCCACCTCCTTCTCCTCCTACCGTCAAACCGCCCAACAACACGGTCCCCTCGGCCGCTCCAAGAGCGGTGAAATCAGCATTGGCGCGCTTTCTGGACAGAGTCTGGGTGATGTCAAGCCATCCAAGGGAGAGTACTTTGATCGCAACGAGTTGCCAGCGAGATTCCGTCGGAGCAGGATTGAGTTGAGCGAGATTGATGCGATTGAGACTGGTGGTGCTACTTTGGTTTGTTAAGTTGGTCGTCAGCGTTCGAGCTGGAGGAGAGAAAGGATGATAGATGGAAGCAGAGAAGGGGAAGTGGTGGATGATACCCATGAGCAAAAGGAATATTATTTTTTCGCGGAAGGGAAGGGAAGTGTAGATGAGATGTATGGATGGACTACTATGATCGATGACGGGCATACACGGATGGCGGTGGAAAATGGTCTGGCATAGCCTCTGGTCAGAAAAGAAAAACGGCAATTCAACATATTGCGGTGGGCTGAAAAATCAGGAGATATGGTGGTCCTCTTTTTTATATGGCATGGATTTTTTCGGGAGGAGAGGGAAGCACGCGAGACACATGCAGAACGCCATTCAATTCTTGAAAGGGCGATTCATCTTAGAAAGGAGATCTCATATCTCCGTGAGCTTTTCTTTGATTCACAAAAAAACTGTATTTGTACATCAAGCACCCCCAAAATTTTATATATCTTCAACATGATGGATTTGATCACGTGTCATTTGTCTGCACTGTCAATGATAAATCCTGTGAGTGAGTCCTTAGTGGATTTACTTAGGCCGAACGGTCCACAACAAACAAAAACCACAATTCAGATGGTGTGGTGTAATGGTAGCATGTGACGTTGTGGTAATCTCCTCTCGAGGAATTACATTACAATGGTTCCGTCCCGATCTGGGTTCGATTCCCAGCACCGTCAGTGACAAAAATCGCGGATTCAGGGTGGTTCAATTCCACTGCTAGAACTTGTTTTTTTTTTTGGCATTTTTTTCAATATTTTTTGGGGAGAGAAAATTTAACGAGAATGTTAATTCCTACTCATAATACCCATACACAACTAGAGTAGTCTGGGATACATGCTCTTGGAGCGAAGTCAGATTCATCCATAGGTTGGTTATGTCCTAACTTCCATATCTACGTCGCCTTTAAACCGTCCCCGTCAACCAACTTCCTCGCTTCGTGAAGAACAACTCACTCACTCACTCCTTCATCGCAACTTTCAAACATCCACAATATCAAACTTCCAGACTCCACAAATTAATTTCTGAACGTGTGAACCTCCATCAAAAAATTTACATAAATCCACCCCCCCCCCCCCCCCCCTTCCGATCATACTCTCGTCCCCAGCATCCCCTGGGGCCGGGACGAATAAACCTCTCTCTCACCAACAACCATGTCTCGCTCTCAAACCCCCCTCTCCTCAACTCCTCCAACAGATACGGTTGAAATTCGGGAGTTCGATCAAACTAATCACTTGGTCACGACTTATCTCAAAACGTCTAACGAAAGGCCAACGCATGGCTTCATTTCTGAATATCTCCGCAAGTCATCGACAGAACAGAGCTCGGAAAGAATAGATGTTGAGGTGTGTATTCACGACAACTTGGTTCACCTCATTTCTTTCCTGATACTGACTGATGGGTGCAGATTCAAAAACAACAACGCTCGGCTTACGGGTATGGGAAGGCTCTGTTGGGTGCATTTTTACCCGTGGGGTATCCGCAGAGTGTTAGTGAGGATTATTTGGAGTGAGTGGTACTTTTCTTGTTAAGAGATGGGAGGTTTTCAAGGTAGTTACTGATGTTTGAGTTATAGGTATCAGATTTATGTAAGTTTTCTGGGTTTATGAATGTGAGGGATCAAGTAATAGAGGATGAAATGTTTGACTGGGGTTTGTTCAACAGGACTCTTTGCAGGCTTTCTCGAGCTCAATCGCGGGGATGTTATCTTCAAGAGCTGTCTTGGAAGGTAAGTCCTTGTTGCCTCTCTCGATCATGCTCGAGGCTATCAATTTGTGACGATATCCTACGATTCCTGTTTTATCTTCTATCCTTTTTTATCTTCTATCTTTCAACGTACTTTGACTATCATCTAAAGTGTGTACTTCTAGGTATCGGAGTAGGCTCAACCCATACCACACCAACCAATGCCCTCCTCCTCTCCATCCTCCAAGAATCTCTCGGCCGCCTCGCTACTATTCTCTTTGCATCCCGACTTGGTCCCGCTCTCGAAGCAGAATGCAAATTCTACCGCCTGGCAGCAGATGTATTCAACGACTGCGCCATGTTACTTGACTGTCTATCGCCAGCTCTCCCAACAACCCAAAGAGTTATGCTACTCAGTGGCAGCAGCGTTTTACGTTCACTCTGTGGTATTGCTGCTGGTAGTTCAAAAGCTAGTCTGAGCTTGCATTTTGCAAAGCAGGGAAATGTTGCAGATTTAGCTGCGGTTAGTCTACCTATTCTGTCTACCTATTTCTTCTACTCTTCTTTTAAAGCTATCCCAGCTCATAGCCAAAGACTCACATCCAAACAGAAAGATTCATCTCAAGAAACCATCATCTCTCTCCTCGGAATGCTCGTCGGTAGCATAGTAATAACCCACATCACCACCAAACCCACCACCTGGATCACCCTCATCCTCCTCCTCTCCATCCACCTCTACACCAACTACCGCGCCGTCCGCGCCGTAACTCTCAACACACTCAACCAACAACGTGCCAATATCCTCTTCTCCAACTTAGTATCCAAGATGTCTGAGCACCAAGAATTGCCCAAATCAACTCGTCAACTTCGCAAAAGTGTACCGCCTCCCAACCTCCCCCTTACAAGCGAAGTACTCTACCCCTCGGAAATCTCAAAGGAAGAAAAAATCCTCACGCTTCGAAAAGATGCAATATGCTGGACAGACGGCACAATCCTAGCATACTGCAAACTCGGCGTGAAAATGTCGTCGATTTTAAATGTTCTTCCACAGACGACTCACAATAAGACATCATCGGGCAGTTACAAAGCGAACAACTCTTCTTTCTCCTTGGTGCTTGATATTTATAAAAGGATGCCTTATATCCTCTTTCTCGATCGCCGTACAAATACTATCCTCGTCTCGGTAAAGAAACACGAACAAGCCACGTACCTACAAGCATGGTTCCAAGCTTTCCTTCTGATGCGCTATCTACACGACGACAAACTAAGGGACAAACTCGTCCACGAATTCGAAACATATAACGGATGGGGTCACGGCCCGCTTGAACCCGATCAGTCCCCAAATCTTGCCCAACACAATCAACACCACAAGATGGATCAACAGGAGGAGGAAGAGAATAAACTCTGGAAAGCGATATGTGTGACGGCCGGTTACGCAAGAAGTCAGTGGGGCTTTGTGAGTTTTTTGATGGAGAAGAAAGGTTGGGATGGGGAGTTTAATGGAATGGTTACTGTGGGGGAGAGGTGGACTGTGATCGTAAGGGGAGTGGAGGGGAAGGTGGGGTTTGCTGCGCCTGGGCTGGAGAGTGAGGATGGGAGTAGTGAGGGGAAGAGGGAGTATGTGGATGAGAGTGAGTGAGTATGTGAGACAGAGATTGTGCAAGGGAGGAAGGAGGAGGGGACGGGGTAGTAGATATGTTGTTCTGGTTGAAAGATAGGACTAGATACCCTTACATTTATACCTGGTGATGTTAGCAGGACGTGAATTTCGCTTATTGAAAACCTCATACTCCCTCTTAGACTATTACTACGACCAAGGTTTTCTAGAGTCAGGTATGAGAGAGGTATCAAGTGTCATCATGTTTGGCAAGATGTACAAATGCATGTATTGATACATATATATTTTTACAACAGTTGTAGTAGAGATCTTTCTTCCTCCACAAACAATAACGATTACCCTTCTCTATCCGCATCTATGAAACTCCAATTATATTTACACTTCCCAACCCAGCCTTACTTTATTCAGACAACCTCCCTCTCTCTCTGTATGGTTACAAATAAAATCGGTCTTCCCTTGCTCTACCCTTCGCTTCGATCACTTCATACCATCACCATCCCTATCCCTATCCTCCTCTCTCCTCACTAACCCCCTTTACATTCCTCAACTCACACCAACCCCACAGCCTTGGCCCCTCTCATCTTCCACCCCTCCCACGTATTCAACTTTGGCCTAACATCCAAATAAAAATTTAGTCGTCCATTACTCTTCCCTTCCTCCTCTTTCCCCGCATAAAAATCAATAATATACTCTATTCTCTTTCCACACCTATCCACTACCCAATCATGTCTATCGAATGGTGCGGTATAGCCGAGTAATGAATTAATTCGCGCTTTGGGACTGAGCGTCGTGGAGAGGCCGAGAAAGGAGTGGAGTTTAGGTCCGCCGCATCTGCATTTCACATAATCATTAGTATAATATCTCAAAGTAATAATTGGGTGTATAAGTGAGATATAGAGATAGTAGAAAAAAAAGACATACTTGCTCTCGGCCCCCCACGGCCTCTCCCACTCCCTGATCTCCTTCCACGCCCTCTCATTCACCGCATTATGAATCGGCACCACGGTCTTCATCTCCTTCGCATCGGTATTGCTATATCCCTTCCTCTTCATCGCTTCAAAAAACATCTTTTCAGATGGGTACACCCAGTTTCCTGAGTCGTGAGAGCCGGATTCTATCTCGCTGTTTGCGGGTGGTGGGGAAGGGATGGAACCGTGACCGTCGGGGACGGTGCTGGATGCGCGTGGGATGGTGGAGATTTCGCGTACGGTTCCTAGTGTTGATGATGTGGGTTGTGCGCGGGGGGTTTGCGAGGTTGTGCTTGTAGAGTCGGAGGAGGAGGAGAATGGCATGCGTAGCCAGGAGAAATAACCCCCTGTACCTGTGGTAGCATTTTGAGTTGTAGTATTAGAAGAAGAAGAAGGTTGTGTCTGCGCAAGTTCGGTGGAGGAACAGGCTGGTGATGAGGTGGGAAGAGGTGGTTTATTACTGCTTGTGCTTGTTGGTGCGAACGGGGTGGATTTTGGACCGTTGTTTTTTAGCCATGCTTGTCGCGTTGCGTGGTCGACTGGGCAGGCTTCGGTGGGAGCTGGGGGATTTGAGGGGTGCGATGCGTCGGACATGGTGGTGGTGTTTTGTGGTGGTTAGAATTGGGAGGGAAGAAGAGAGGAAGTGATGATGCGATTTGCGATGTTGATATGGATATAAATTATATGCGGGGATGGTGATTGGCTGGGGCCGCTGACAAAGGATAATTTCGCTCGATTGGGTAGTTTGTTGACTTGAAACGAGGATCTTCGACAGTCTACATCAGAATCTTGAAATGTTTTGATGAAGTAAAATATATGAGATTCTCATGGTCGAAATTTGCCTTCTGAATATCTCTATAGCCAACAGCCCAATATTCTATTACCGTACTCCTCCACCAGTGAATCCCAGATCAAGTAAGTCAACCACGCTTTTATACAACAATTTTCTTTTTCTCATAATAATAACGCTTCCCCGTTTTTGGGTCCTTACTCTAACCCGAGGCAGACGAAATTCATGAAGCTTGAGGTCCCCATGTCATTCAAACCAAAATCTTCTTCAAGACCTCAATTTGCTCTAATACGGACTTCCTTGCTGTTCCACCAGGAGCAGAGTGCATCTCAACACTGTGCTCATAGTCAAAGACATCAAGAATATCATCACCAAAGCGAGAGTCAATTCCCTTGAAATCTGCAACAGTCATCTTGTCCATTGGAGTGCCAGTCTTTTCGGAGAAGGCGACGCATTGGCCTGAAATGTGGTGGGTTGTACGGAATGGGACGCCTTTGCGGACAAGATAATCTGCAAGGTCGGTAGCGATCATGAAGGGGCTGCAATATAATTAGTGATCAGCTGGAATGAAGGAGCATGACAAAACGGGGAAGTGGAGAGGTAATATACTCGAGAGAAGCCTTCATCTTTTCTGGGTTGATGCTGAGGGTTGAGAGTACGCCGGTAGCGATTTGGATGCTGTCTCCAACAGTTTTGATGTGGTCGAGCATAGGCTCATGGGACTCTTGGAGACTAAACAAAAAATATTAGTGCTGCTCTTGTTGGACAAAATGAGAGAAAACATTTGATGACCCGGCAGATACGGATGGAATTTTCAGTATTGGATCTCAACTCCAATTCCCATGATGAAAATGCCAATGATTAATATCACGACTTATGGGGTTTGCTTACTCCTCTAGATATGTGGTTAGCAAAGGTATACAGAGAGGGAAGTAGAACGCGTACTGTTGTATGTTGATGCCAAGCCCTTAATAGTCATCATCAAACCAGCCATTTGTCCAAAAGCACGACCCGACTTTCCTCGAAGCAATTCTAAACTATCTGGGTTCTTCTTTTGTGGCATCAAAGAAGATCCAGTGCTATAGGCATCTGCCAATCTAACGTATGCAAACTCGCCGGTTGAGTAGACGATCAAATCCTCAGCCCATCGAGAAATGTGAGACATCAAGGTTGAACCCCATTGCATAGCTTCGACAACGAAATCTAGAACAACGTTAGCAAATTGATATTCTCAGAATAGAATATGATGTTGAGGACCACATACCACGAGACGAAACTGCAGCCATAGAGTTCCACATGAGTCCTTCAAATCCAAGTTCCTCGGCCATAGCTTGACGATCCAACCCAAAAGTATTACCAGCCAATGCACCAGCACCTAATGGTGATTGGTTTACGCGCTTGATAACCTCGCGGAGTCTCTCCAAATCAGAAGCAAAAGCCATAGCATACGACAACATCCAATGACTCCAACGAATGGGCTGAGCTCTTTGCAAATGTGTGTAACCAGGCATGATGTGATCAATCTCCTTCTCTGCGCGAGCAGTCGTAACCTTCAAAAAGTCGACCAAGTATCCCTCAATGGTCCTCAACTCATCCCTCAACCACAGTCGCATGTCGGTAGCCACCTGCTCATTACGACTTCGTCCAGTGTGAAGCTTGCCTCCAATATCCTTGCCGATGATCTCTCCCAGACGTCTCTCATTGGCAGTGTGGATATCCTCATCGACTCCAGGAATGATCTTGAATGTGCCATCAACCCACTCTTGCTCCACCTTGTTCAAACCCTCCTCAATGGCAGCGAACTCTTCTGCGGTGAGGATGCCAACTTTGTGGTTCGCACGAGCCCACGCAATTGAGCCACGAATGTCCTGGCTGTGGAAAGCGCGGTCGTAGTAGATGGATTCATTGTAGGAGACCATGAGAGGATCGAGTCCGCCTGCAAAAGTGTCAACCTTCTGATCAGTTCACATTTTGTTGTATGACTCAAACCTGTGAAGCGTCCTCCCCACAACATATTCTCTCCAGGCTTGCTGCCAGGAGCTCTAACTTGTTGAGATGCCATGGTTGAAATGATTGAAAGTCAATTGAATGTAATAGAATTGTTCGTCAGAAGTATAGAAGTTTTGGACGGGAGTTGTGGTAGTTCAATTGAGCTTTGGATTCTTTTGTAGGGAGTGATGAAATGCCTCCGCGATCGCGCCTGATAGCAAAATTATCTTGTGGACTCCAGCAGCGATTGCAGGGATCTCTCGGGTGCGCTGCTCTAACGACAGCCTTGTAACTGTGGAACTTCACATGACTGCACTGCCAACGACAACGACAACACCAACATCAAAACATCGCCAGCTTCATTTTCAGCCGCAAAAGCAGCAAAGCTGAGAGCTAAGTACTTAAACCTTACCTCCCGAAATCCACAACAAAACATCTTTATTTCATATTGATCCTTTAAATCAAACAATGGCGTCCTTCCCTAATGTCTACACGCATCGGAAGGTTGCTGAAACAGCTGCTAAACCATGTACAATTTGCTACAAACCATCGTCTAGTGTCATGGTGACTGCGGAAAATAAGGTATGCAGCAAGTTCCAGACTCTAAACTTCTAATGATCATGCCTCTAGGACTTCTTCTACGTCTGTTCCAGTCATCTAAAAGACAAGCAATTCGCGCTACCCATTATTGATGAAGCTGCTGTCGCCGCTAAAAAGAAGCAAGAAATGGATGCCGAAATAGAACAAGTGAAGAAGGACTATGAAGAGAAACAGAAGAAGAAGAGAGAGAAGGAAAAGGAGAAAGAGAAGAAGGATGCAGACCAGGACAAGGACTCTAAAGCGGACGAGAAGAAGAACGACAAGAAAACCGAGGATAAAGTATAAAACTCAACTCCATTTACATTCTTTGACTAATATTCGAACAGAAAATGCTAGAAGAAGCATCACCACCTAGTCCCGAGGAGGAGCCTCGAGTGTTCGCTTTGCAGAAGACCTTCTACCAACAACGAATCGATAAGAAACGAGCTGCCGAAGTTGCCAGGCGCAACCGGGAAAGGTTGCAGAACCCAAATCTCTTCCCACAAGTACCTACAGGTCTCCCCTAAGCGAGAGTTTCTTTAAGGATGCCTCAATCTCATCTCACTCGCCAAATGACCCTCATACATCATGTGATCACCACCAGTTTGACCAGGATATCATTCCGTCGGCTGACAGCTTACGATTACCCTTCCCCGGATTTTCGGTGAGACCGAAAAGATCGGAGGTAGGGGTACTCGTCCAAAATCATTCTTGACATTCTTCAAAGACGATATGTGAGACGCAGTCAGCAGACGGGTGAGCATTGATGAAATTCACAATGGTATGGTGGTATCATTAATATCATATGCAACATCAACACCATTTCAGTATCAACTTCCGACTAGGTCGCATACCTACATCCGAACTCGAAAGACACGTCACAGATACATCTTCTGGGGCATGGAATATTGCGAGTCTTCTGTGCCCTCCTTTGCAAGTGCTTACTGCTTTTTGGCCCCCAGCTAGCTAGTACCCCGACCAAATCATGATCGACCCGTTCGGGCGCCCAGGATTCTGGCTGAGCATGGGTGTTAGTGGTTTTTGCTGGGCTTCAGTTTGTCTTCCTTGTGCTTATCTTCATGGTTTAATCTTGATTTTCGATCCGTAGCCGGCAGTCGCAGGCTGAAGTCATTTCCGTCTTTCAAAGGCGGGGATCTGTCGTCACATTATGGGTATCGGCCGAACTAGTTGTTCTTGTCCGTGCTAGTTGCCCGTTCAAACGTCCATACAACAAGCAAAATGGAGATAAGTGAAGATATTTTTTTTTCCACCTTGCATTATTCGGGTTGACCTGCGGCTTCACATATTAGTGCTTACAGTCTCAACTTACAAGGCAACAGCTAGTCCACAAATGGCATGCTGAAGACCAAGTCGGCCCCCTCCATAAGCGAGAACGAGGCGTTCAAGGGAAACCCCACCTGTCAGCCCTCGCTTGATATTTCCAGAAGAACCACAGCTTCAGCACACGAATCGGCAGCCTTGCAATTTTCCTTAAATCCAGCAGCACAGACTCCAAAAAGCTTCTGTGAGGCACAGTATAGCTTCTAGCGTTATTTCCGTGGGATCTTCAAGCTTCAAACTGGTGGGGAAAAATATTGTCAGATCGGATTACAGTATACATTAAGATGACATGAGACAAATGATGGTGTTTCTATAGTTGGCCAGCGGTTTGCTATACTTTCACCACCGCATGAGGCGGATAAGGTTTAGGACTTTTGAATGGAAGGAACTTGAATAGCGCCAAACCCCACCATTTCCGCAATGAACAAGACCTTCTCGTGACAAAAAGAAAACATACAATGGCCAACCGGAAGTCTTGGTTTGTTCAAAAATACAATCAACAGGTTTCCCCGCGTTTTCAAACATAAATAGCAATTCCTGACCAATATCACATTTCGATTTTCATTGGGAAGGGTAAACATAGGCAATCACGCCAACTTCGGGATCAAGGTAACATCCTATAGCCCCTAATTACTGGTTTCTGGGAAAGCTAAACCACAAACAGTGTCTCCATTTTGTAATCTGACATTTTGGCGGGTTATGTTCAGAGAGTCAGGCCACAGTAGTGAAGACAACATCCTTGGCCTTCAGTCTGACATCCGAAGGAAGGAGCTTCGGCACCACTCGTTCTCTCGAGTCTGAACGCGTATCCACGGACTCTGGATGTCATCAACCCTATTGTCCCTTTCCACTACTCCGTGTCCGTACTCTCTCACTTATTATTACCCATAAATATTCACCTTTGATTTCCAATCGGAGGCCCCAGCGTAGAATAAGGGTATTTGTCTCCGAACATGATGGCTGCTGACTGTAGTCTCAAATGGAGGATCAATATGCATTTTGGTAAGATGTGCATGGTGGTTGCGGCTGCCTAACAAGTTGCCAAATTATGGGTCTATGCACCTAGAAGATTTTCCAGAATGAATGAAGGATTCATTCGAGAGAGTGGAGGATTCGAGAGAAGTTCACCAAGAAGGAAAAATATACGAATGGCCCGTACCGCTAAAGTACGCGGTCAGCGTTGCGTTTGAGACTGGTGAGTAACGGGCAGTGAGTTCTGCAGTTACGAAGTCATCCCTATTCGTGGAGAGCAAAGAACTCATCCGAAGGCTTGAAGGAAAATGCAAGGAAAAGGTCATGATCATAAGATAGTTTCTCATTCACTCAAGATTACGACCCTGCGTGCATGTATGTACCATATGTATGTGTGTATGTACTATGCAGACACAGTAGCACACGAAAGCACGCGATTTCGTTCCTTGACTCCCAAAATGTCCTCCCTCTGCTTAACACTATAACCAGCAACCAATAAAACAATCACAAACTCTCATCCACACTCTTCTTCATCCCAGGCGGCATCCTAATCCCCAAAGCCCTCACCTGATGATCCGCGCCTCCCTGCCCTTCCCCGCCAGCACCAATCGAAGCATCAACACCAAACCCCTTCTTCACTTCCCCCTTCTTCCTACTAACCTCATCCACCCTCCCCTTTTGCAGACTGAATGCCGGACATACCCATACCCCACAACTGCATTTCATACCCTGCCACGCATAGCGACCGAGCATGGCCTTGCATTTTGCATTTGGGCATTCTAGACGGCCTGAGAGGAGACCTTGCTCAAGTTCTGTGCGCATCCAGGAGAGTGGGTGGAGGAAGTGGTGCGTGCAGATATTGTGGGTCGGTGCTGGGGGAGGGAGGAAATGGGTGCGGTGGTGGTGGTGGAAGGGAGTGTGGAGGGGTGGTAAGTTGTTTTGGGGAGGTGGGTGGTTAGGTAAGGTGTTGTTGCTAGTGTGCGGCTAAGTTTGAGGGTTAGTAGGTGGTATATAGCTTGGCGGAAAGAAAGAAAGAAAGAAAATGTGAAATGGATTGTTGTTGATATGGAAGCGAGAAAAACCAAGTAAACAAACATAACAGGAATATACTTGGGGAGCGGAGAAACGTACCGACACATTCTACACCTCAACTCAACCTCCCTCTCCTCCTCCTCTTCCGTCTCTTTTTCCTTCTTCCCTTGATGCTCATCCTCAAAAAGAATGTAATCCGGTGCCATATTCGCTGCAGTAGCCAATTCAACCCCGCGCATGTACATCCATCGTTGGTATTTTGGTTGACTTTCGATGTCTGCCGGACAGCCCATAGATTTGTAGAGATGTAGTTGTGCCATGAAGCCATCGTTAGGACAGGCAATAGAGCGAGATTGTCGGAGTGTGTCGAGTGCGATGGCGGGTGTGTAGTTGGGGTTGCTGCGGTTGAGGCGGAGGAGGTAGGCGAGTATTATCGTAACGGAACGAGATATGCCCATTAAGCTGATTGGAGTTGTGGTTAGCTAGATTTCGAGATCATGAGACATGTGGTTGTGAGTTGTGAAGAGGGTTAGTTTTGAGGTGGGAATGAAGTGTTGCATTGAGTGGTGGGATTTCAACCATCTTCCGAAGCAGTGACTGTATAACAAAAACAGACAGCTTCTCATGAAAGTAGTTGAATCAATCTTCAATTAATTTAGATAGCAAATTCTCAGCGAGAGAGGTGCACAGAAAGCAGGTAGGTATCTCGCGCGTAGAATGCCACATGGCTGCAGCAAAACAAAATAACATCGTCCCGTGGTAGCAAGAAATCAAAATACACACTCTTGCGAAAACAGATTTTGACGACTGGAAAGAACTTCAAAATTCGTGCCGACGATGAGTGCATGGCTCCCTTGTTGTCTGAACTTATGCCCAACAGTCCAAGAAACTTGCACTTTGCACAAGTCGCAGACGAACAGATAACTTCTGCACCTCATCCCTTTCATTTACAATTCAGATGCCTCCAAGCCTCCAAGCTTCCAACACGCCGATTGACTTCTCAACTTTGAGAAATCCTCAAAGGACTTTACTTCAAATTCAAAAATCACAAGATACCAAAATATTAGGCAAGCACTTCTCTCTGGCCTCCACATTCGCGCAAAGACTTTACAAATATGGAGAAAAAACCATACATACCAATGAACAAACACAACCCCATCCTTCGACGCCAACCCATCCTCAATCCATTTGCCCGTCGTCTCAAAATACTCCAAGAGATTCTCGTCGTCGACGTCATCAACATTGATAACCAGATGCTCATAGTTGTATTTGGCCTTTGGACGAACCTCGAGGTTAATAGCCGAGAGGACATGGGTGATTCTTAGGTTATGGAGAGTGGTTGGCTGGTTGAGCACGTGGAGACTATACAAATGGACATTATTGTTCTGTTCTACATTTGTGGGAGAGGAGTGGTAGGGCTGAGAGAAAGAGCCTTACCCGCCCACGTAAAGGTTAGGGATGCCGGGGACTTGTGAGGCTGATGCCATTGTGACTGATTTTCTTCGTCGTAGAAATTCTGTTTATTTGATAAGTAGATAGGTATTCTCTGAAATGCGTCGAAGTCGTGAAGTAGATAAGTCGTTCAAGTGAATATCAAAATCGCCGTTGAGCTGAGTCACCTAAGTGAGGTTCGAATGTTGCTTGCCTGCTTCTGTTGCCTATTCAGTCTTGGCAAATTCAGCGAATCGACAACTTGAGACTCAGAGAAGAGATACGGTCAGGTGACTTTTACTGGTTGTTTGGTTTCTGCATGGAATTTTGTGCATTAAGCGCGGCTTCAAATTGTGTGTTTGGGAAAAGTTTCACAGGTTTGATGGAGCCTTAAAGGTCAGGCAACCTACTCTAGTTCCGAGGTGGAGATTATCAAAATGTGAGTTTTCGCTTGACATCTTCTCTCAGCCTTGCAGGTCCTCATCACCTTCAACTACTCAAATCTATCTGCAAAACGATCAATTGGTTTGATTTCAAGAAAACCTCTTCTATTAATGGGGCTTCTCCCACGATTTCACATGAAAAAATTGACATCGGCATCTCTCACGTACCGAACGAAGTACGGGAATTAGCACGCTACACACCGAATTCCACCCGCCACCACCCACAATAATCCCCGTGTCCGTTACGCGTCGATCTCCATAACTTATTGCTTCTTTCCGCCTTGTTTCAATGATACACGGCAAAGGTCATCAAACCAACACGCGCCAGCGGTTGATCGCACAATCCACTACCGCCCTAAACAGGGCTTTAATCTCCGATTTCATGTCGCAATGCCTGAGTATGCCATGAGTCTTGCGCCAGCCTTAGCCCCGAGTTCTATAGAAGCCGAGGTGTGGGGATGGAATGACGGATGGATGAGGTTTTTGACGATTTTTGTTACGAGATGAATCGGGAGTGTGAACGGGAGGGTTTCGAGGTTCAAGGATACGCTTAGTATTCTTTGGACGACGGGGAAGTCTGTTTCATAATCAGACGAACGACGACGGTTGGACCGATAACCTGGTCGCAAGAGGTTTTGTAATCCAGAAAAATGGGTAACAATGGAACATTGGGTTTGACACGGATGAGACAGGAGTCGAGAGGCCGAACATGCCGTTAGTTCTCGTCTGGAAATTGGAGACTCGGAGTGGCATTGTATACGATTCATACGAGTTTTCTTGATTTGCTCTATATGTCGGGAAATATGGCTTCTCGACGGCTTCCTTGGACCGCCTTCGTTCGTTGATAGGGCTTCAAGAGTTCAGGTCCCAGAAATTAAGGTTACACGCAAGGCGGTGGTATCCACCGCCACTCGTATTCCAAATTCGTCGAAAAGTTGCTTTTTGGAAGGCACCCTGGACCATACAGTAGCACTCGATATACCGAAGTCCAAGGGTCGTGGTCCATTCGGTGCAGCGATTTCAGCTGGCTCTTCAACGTCGATCGCTTAATTGGGCTAGTTGGAACTGATACATACTGTACATCACCTCCTTCCATGATTGGTATGAAGCGGTGAGGTGTGAATTTTGACTCTCGCCTCGGTCATCAGGGATCAAAGGAAGGCAATTCTACGCGCAAGCATATCAAGCCAAGCATTTCTCAGAACGAGTGGTAGCGGTGTACTTCAAAGTACGCTCACCAACCTTGGAAGTTGACAGACATTCCCTATTTCTGGGAACTGTACCCTTTAATTCCTATCAGTCCCAGGTTTCCAATTGCAAACCTACCTTTAGCTAAAGTGTGTAGTGGATTCTACTATCAAATCCAAAACCCTCACACTGGTATCGACATCGTCGGGAATACATTCAATTGGGCGTGCATCACCACTACCTGTGCCGCCAAACTCTAGCGGCGGTGGCCTTGTAGGGTTTCTCGCATTCTGTTTTGGGGATTTTACCCGTAGCTTTGGAAAATTGAGGGGGCTGGGGTGAATGGGCGTCTGTAGTGTCCGTCCTTTTTATGCCAAGATCTGCAATACTTTGCCCGCGTCGAGGGAGGAGGGAGTGATGCTGAGACAGCACCAGAATGATCGTGTTGGATTTGCGTACAGGATTTCCTTCCTGTAGTCTTAGTCACTATATACTGTGCCTACTAAGAGTGGCTGTGTCGTACTCGAAGTGATGTACCTGTACGTACAAATGGGCGGCATGGTGTTGCGAACTTGGCAATAATATTCAGGTTGAGATTTGGTTTCGCTTCCTCCTCCTCTCAAGTGCCAGAGCCACCGACCAATTCGTACCCACAGCCCTATAGGGTCAAACGGAAACTGGTAGTACCAGGTATTGGAATTTTCCAGACAGCGGTCCGCGGTACTGTACCCGTAGGTACTGTGACTGTACCATGTACATCCCCAACAAATGCTCTCCCTTCGTTCGTTGGAAGCAAGGAAATGCAGATAGATGCCGTTGCGGTCCGCTGATGCGATGCAGTATTGCATTCTTCATGCAACGGCCAAACAAACAAAAAAAACATAACAAGCAAAACGTGTCTTGGGGCTTTGGCATTGGAGGAGATGGAGAGGGTGTGGCCTGCAATATCTACGGATGTAGGGGGTTATTGTAGATTGCATCTTGCATGTCCGCCGGTTGGCTTGCTTTTTCATGGGAACATAAGACATACACGACTAGCACGCACTTTCACAGAGAAGGATTTGATGTACACTATGCAGTACTGTACTGTAGTGCTACTACTTTATGTATGTGTGCCGTATGTGTGAGAGAGGGAGAAGGTCTGCTTTTGCATACTGTGTCTCTGAAGTGCTGGCGTTTGGTGATTGGGTTCCGAATGGGTGGAAGAGGTTGTGGTAGGTAGATGGTACGGGGAAGGAGGTGTGTGGTTTGGTACTGCTACCGCCCACCGAATTGCTATTTTGGTGGCCTATAACAATATTAGGAAGGGCGGTAGGCGCTTAAGTTTTTGGAAGTGCCATTTGGGAATGATGGCTGTCTGATTTTATTCGAGTGGAGGATGTTTCCTTTCAGCAGTACTATCTATCTCTGAATTGGTCTTGATGACAGCTCTTGGCTATGAGAAGTGGACGTCCTTCTTGGTCCTTGGACTTCACACATTTCCCCTCTTTCCCTTTGATATCTTGTGCTGATGCTTCCTTTTGCAATTGAGGTTTGCATTCTGTCGATCTCTTTCACCACAGCGATCAAGAAACTGACTGTGCCACAGGCTTGTGCTATGTAACCGACGTCCTGAACATTCCCTCCCAGATTCTGGCAACCACTTTCGGCGTCGTATTTTTCAACGAAGTGAACAAGCGCAGCGCTAGGAAGATGACCTGCCAACTTTCCAACTTCCTCAACCGCATTTCTTGTTTCATTTTTCATTGATCTTCGCAAGGAACTTGGCCAAATGTGGGGTTCTCGCCGGCCGGACTCCGAAGTCCAGGGATCCGGAGAATTCATAGTCGGGCCTGCGGAATATGGTCCAGCAATTCATCGCCATCCAAAAATGGCCTGTTATCCTCGAAACTGGCCCTCTTCCAGATGAGTTCGTCGGTCAGTCATGCCTGACCAAGCTCGTCATTTGTAAAATTGAGACTGTCGCCGGACTGTGCCTCGCCTTTGGGAGGGGTCTAGATGCCTGGATGTCTGGAAGAAGAAGTCAATAATGACGCTGGTTCTTTGAAATCAAGGGGTGGCTTGGAAGAACTGCCATATCGAGCGCATAGGATCCGACAACCGAGAGCACGAGGATCTGGAAACTTCGGATTCCGAAGTGGGGAAGATGCAAAGAAGAGCCCTCCACTCGTCAGAACTAACGGTCATCAATTGGGAAGGGCACGAATCAAAGCGAGTATTGTACGAAGTCGTTGAAGGAATCTGGTTGCCTAGCAGCTTAGGTAGAGACGGATACTGTAAAGTTGAGTAAGAATCAACGAGTCCTCGGTGAGAGAGGGAAGTCTTCACTCAGTACTATTTCCCATTTTGATTTTGGCTGTTCAACAGTTGATCGTCCCCTCAACTATCCTGTGCCGCAATCCTTCAACTTACCGACAATCAGTACAGTCAGTCAGTGCTGTCGTGAGGAGAACTTGTGCCACAGCATTGCAGAAGGCGAGTCGAGGGGAAGGCAAGTACCTTCTTCTGCTTCTGGGAGTTGGCGAGATACATAGCAACTCAAGGACGTTACAGTACATGCAAACAAAGTAGCACCCGGTATATAGAGCACAAGCAAACAAGCAAGGGGAAGATGTTTGCCAAGCCGACAGTCGCGAGTCGTGCGACCGAGGTTTCTTTTCCTTCCTGGTAGGGCTGGGACTCGGTAGTTGAATTCTTGCGATAGGGGTAGGGTAGCCTGGGAGGTCGGTAGGGGTGAGGTAAGGGTGAGGTAAGGTACGGAGTTGTGTAGGACATGATTCGCAAGGTCTGGTGCTTGGAAAGAACGAAGTGTCGAGAATGATAGAATCTGGAAAGAATACTCCGTACCTACGAACTAACAATTAATAACTGACTACTACTATGGACCACCCCACCATCTGCCCCTCTTGAATCCGTGCAATGCGCAACTACCTTTGCCCCCCTAATATGTCAAAGATTAACGATCTTTTAGATCCCGATCTACCAATCGTGCCGTGGAATGATGGATCGAGGTGGCGCAGCTGTGTGAGCCGGTGAGAGGGGGGGCCTGTCGTGTGTGGTTGGACACATCCCGCAAGAGTTGGGACTCCAAGAGGCTGCCGAATTCATTTTCATAGTCCCAACGCAGGAATCTTTCTCGTACTTCGTAATATTGCAGGGTGTAAGAATCACTCTTGAGAAGGATCATGATTGGACAGGGCGTGTTCTCGTAATATAGCCAATCAGTGTGTACTATTCAACACTGGTAAGGAAGATGGGGAGGAGCGAGGAGGATGGAAAGCTCAAATGTGAGGGCTCACCACAATCTACTTTTGATACTGTACTGTCCTGTCCTGTACTGACAATGATACGACTGCTGCAGCGCCGAGTTAAGTTTGAACGAAACAAAATGTGCGCAAACTTTATATACTTAACAGGACATATATCCGATGATTTTATCCGATGATTTAAGTTTTCGTTTCACCATCACCATTCAATTTCACCGCTCAACTCCCATTGACACCACCCACTCGGCTCGGTAGCAAGCTTTTTGGGGGGCGATGCCGAAGCTGTGGACGATGAAGACAAATGCGTTATGAGTGGGAGTGCTGATGGATTGATTAACCGCTGCAGCTTTCCACGATACCCTTCCTCAGCTGCCACCAACCTTCACACCAAGACACTCCCTAGCCTGTATCTACATTACCCTTGGCCTATTTGTAGTGTGCGTCAACGAAAAGCAACAAAACCTCCCGGTCGGGGATCTCATTTGGAGTGTCTCACCATCGCCAGGCCACAATCTGGTTATGGAAGCTGACTACTGACCACGATCTGAATCAAAACCAGGCACGTCCTTCCACAAACGAAGGACGAGATTCCCGAAAAGGAATGGGGAGACCTGTCTGCCAAGCCCCAGCCAAATGGAATGAATGGCTTGAGGGCGATAGGGCTGAGGAGGCACCAATGCCCGAGTCCGAGACCAGTAGTCACACCCTCCCCCATGCCAGGTAAGCGAGCCCGCCCTGTCGAGTGTTGACATTGGTACTGTACTCCGTACTGTACAGTAGTCTTGTTTTGATTGCCCCCTGCCCCTGCGAGCCTCGAGGACAAAAAACCCCGCGCCCGTGTCAGCTACCCTGTAGGGCTTCTTCCCATCTTAAATCTCACGATGCCTCTCGCCATTGGCGAGTTCGCTCTGATCCATGTCGCTGCGGTCCGCCTGTGCAGATGTGCGAACTGTCGGTTGCCCTACATGGGACGTTGGAAGGAAGAGGGGGCTTTTGTGAGGATTGCCTCGACGTTACTGAGGTAGCAACTACCATCTTAAGACTCTGGAGTTGGCAAATATATGTTCGTGCAGAATACTGCTATTATTGTCCCCCGCATATAGGGGACAGCAGAGCAGAGTCGGTGAGTACCAGTACTTATATAGCCGCGAGACAGGCCCTGGTGTTTGGCGCCGTTGATCGACCTTCTGGCTCCTCTCCCCATCGTGCAGATGACACGAGGCCGACGAGGCAGGCAGGCAGGCAGATGTGGTCAGTCTGACCACAAAACGAACAACGAAGGGTTGGTGAGCCTGGCAAGAGCACACATATGCCCACTTCTCTCCCTCTGGCCCTCTGGGTGTTTCTCGCGTCTTTCAGTGAGATGACTCGGCGCCCACTGCTCAAAAGCGCTGATGCTCCACCGTCCCATTCGTTGTTGACAAAATGCGTGAGAAGCGATGCCACCTCGGCGTAATCAAGCAGACATCAACAGGTGAGGAGGAATCTGACTGTAAGTACATTAGTAGTACATACATACTACATAATACATGCTAGCGGTACTGTCCGGAAGAGCAAGCGAAAGGGGAATGGGAATGGGAGTGGGAGTGGGAATGGCGAAACGATGTTAATACGGCCGCTGGTAGGACGTAGGTGGTGAAGGGACTCGAGACTAGACAGGACTTCTCCTCCAAGAGATCGGCGAAGACGAGACTTAGCTTAGTATAATAAGACATCCCTGACCCCCGTTCGAAAGGGCCCGCGTGCGACATACAAAACTCCCGTCCCACGATGTCGATGCCTCCGTCACTAGACCGTAGCCACTAGTACTGTCGACTCCGCAGCCTGTCGGTGATGATTGATGGCCCTGGTCAGAGTCTTCAGCCTTCAACGCCCGAACCCAAAATCCTTCCCTCTCACGCTTGACGCTGGGGACCTTGACTAGACTCTGGGAGTCCCTCAAAAGCCTCTTCTTTCGTCTTCCCACCCCGTCACCACCATTATTGCTGCCGCTACTCTTGCTGCTTGCTTGCTTGCTTGACCTTGTCGACCTGAAAGCCGAGTATACTCGCAAACCCGGTTTATCCAGAACACAGCCATTGTTACACGCACCACAGCACCTCTCAAGTGCTCTTTCGTCCAATAAATACATTGACCAAGCTCGCTATACTCCGAAACCCAAGTCCTCTCCCTCTCCCACCAAGCTTCACTCAGCTGTGTCAACGGTGGCTGAATCGAGCCAAGCATCTCCGCTGAGGGCTGACTTGCAAGTCACACTCGTGGGTTGACGTTCCTTCTCCTGCTGGTGTCTCCAGACAGCACGCTCTCTCTCCCCTTTGGGCCAACAACGGTTACGAGCAGCACCACCACGATCCCTTCCATTTCTTTCGCCCTGCCCGAAAGAGCCTCCCGGAGCCTTGGGGCAGTATCCATATTTCGTTCGATGCGGTAGGGCTGTTGGATTTCGGGGGCCAAACGTCTTTCCCTGTTCGTCTGGTCGACTGGGTCGTATACTCATTGATTTAATTGTTCGGGACTGGGGATGTATTGCTTGCAGACCCTCTCTCTCCTCAAACCATCCACTTTTTCTTGCCACCACCGCCAAAGGAAGTTGGGAGCGAGCAGTGCGCGCCGTTGAAAAAGCTTCCCAAACACTCCAGCTGAGGCGCGGGTGGCAAGTTGCAACAAACATCACCAACTTGCACGATGGAGATACCTCGAAGTTCGCGGCCCCAGGGGCTGCCCGAAATATTTGTACAAGACTCGAATCGAAACGAACGCTACCGCACATTGAGCAGGTCGAGTTCCTACAATTCTGCAGCGTCGCCCACATCGATACCAATGTCAATACCGAATTCAAGAGAGCCCGTTCCGCCGCCTCTCCCTCCACCACGACATCTCGCAGACATTGCTTCTGGAGGAGACAATGGGCCGGATATAGCATGGAAATGGGGCAATCTGCACGAGAATAGTAACGGTTGGGGAGCTTCACCATCCTCCTCGGTTGCGCCTGGCTCGAGTCTCCTCGGGGGCAGCAGCTACATGAGCAGAAACAGCAGTTATATGGACGAACGGCCCGATTCTTTTCGAAGGCAGAGCTCGACAGCGACAATCAAGTCGAGTAGAGGCATGGTAGATGCGAGAGACAATTCATATTCACGAGATGAGGGATACGCAAGCATGTCTGGCACAAGCATTGGATCCAACTTGTTCGTTCTCCATTCCCTCCCTCCTTTCCCCCTCTTCAGCCCTACGGCCGTTGTGGGTTCTGGCTATGAAATCCCAATGTTGGACAAATGTAGCGCCGTGTGCATTACCGGATGCATCCCACATACATCAAACTCTTTTACTTTTTGCTCCCGCTCGCAGCCTTGTTTACTGCTCGCCCGCTAACACTCCTTTCTATCAGCTCAAAATACCAAGACTCAACATCATCTGCCCGATCTTTTCAGAGTTCGGTGCACGACCAATATCGAAGTAACAATGCCCAAGCATATGACAAATCGCTGTTGCAGAAACTTGATTCTCGTCGGGGGAGTGATAACAAGACTCCACCCCGCGGTTACCATCAATCTGCCTTCAGCTCGTCAGCCACCGAGTCTTCCCCGACAACACGCATGTCCCTCGACCCCCGACATCCGTCTCAGCTGAAGCCATTGTCTCTACCAATCATAACAGGTCGTCGCGACTTTGCTGAAAGTCCCGTGGCACGCTGGACAGAAAGTCCACTCTCGGCTGCCATCTCGCCTAAGAACTCATACCCCAGGTTTGAAGGATCCAGGCACCATGAGTCCAAACTATCTGGTGATGCTATGGACTATGAAAGATCGCCTCTCTCGTTCAGTAGAAGATCTGGAAGCGATGCCATGATGAGTGTTGCTGATGATGCATCCAGCGTCACGAGCAGGTCTCGTGAAAGTTACGATGCCAGAGTTTCACCTGATAATGATGGAGACTTCCAAATGGAAGAGACTGGAATGAGGAGGCTTCACATTGAAGATTACTCAAGTAGGACGGATGCATATTCGCCAAATGCAACCACTGGACAGAAGAGGCGAGCCTCTTCCCCACCAGGAGATGAGGGACCAACACTGCACACAGCAGGCAGCGTAGGTGATTTATTCAGACGTCGAGAATGTGCAGCGAGAGCTTCACCAGGACCTCCTTATCACTCCACATCTGCATCAATCTCCTCCACTGGATCGGCGCCAAGGAACAACTCTTATGTCTCAACCATGTCACTCTCAACCGGTAGTATTGCGAGCATAGGTTCATATGGTCGTTTATCACCTGGAGGCGTCTCACCAAACACTGATGTCTCAGATTCTCCCTATGTAACTTCAATCTCTGTGACTTCTAGTCCTGGGAGCTCAATCGCTCGGCAGCTCGGTCATCAACGTGTCTCATCTGATTCAAGATCTTTGATCACGGCAAGGAAATTATCAGAGAGTACTACTCACGCGAAGACTTCCGGTGCCCCAAGGATACAGGGCGTATTTATGTGTGAATGCTGTCCAAAGAAACCGAAGAAGTTTGAATCCCAAGAAGATCTAAAGTAAACTTGCCCTTTAAAAGTCTCTGTAGATATATCTAACCTTCAATAGTGCTCACGAACAAGAAAAGCAATACGAATGCGCTTATTGCAGAAATCGCTTCAAGAACAAAAATGAAGCAGAGCGACACCAAAATTCTCTTCATCTTCGCCGTCATTCCTGGTCTTGCGCTGCGTTGGCAGGATATGAAGCCGTCTTTCACACCTCTCCAAACCGACCGGATGCAGATACCTGCGGATACTGCGGTGAGGATTTCCCTCGTTCTGGTATCTCATCACCAGCTCCTGGTAATGGACCACGCGTTTCCGTCCCAACCGACCAAGACTGGGAAGTCAGAATCATCCATTTGCAGGAAATGCACAAGTTTGGAGAGTGCAATCACGCCAAGAAGTTCTTCAGAGCGGATCATTTCAGACAGCATTTGAAACATAGCCATGCGGGGACGAGTGGGAAGTGGACCAATATGCTAGAGAATGCTTGTATGAAAGATGAGCCACTGCCGGAACCCATTCGAGGTCCTGACAGAATGAGTCCCGGCGGAAATGGACGAGTTGGGATCATTGATGAGGTAGAGGAGATTCTTTGATGTTTTTTCTTCCGTCTTATCAATGCAAAATCATATCAAAAGTATAGCGGTTGTCACATCAAAGCCAACGGACGAAAAATGAAGCGAGTTTTGGCCGACATCTGCGGCAAGCAAAGGAAATCGAAAGGAATGGGAATATGAAGAAACGCAGCGAAACGACATACCAAAAAGAAAGAGAAAAAGATACCAAACTTTACGGCCACACATGAGATACCCGGATTTTCGGTGAAGGGGTTTTTTGCTTTTCTCGATTCATGGCGGCATTCAAAGTTACATATATATTTATATATATTGCTCACTTAATTATCGGCATTTTCACACGCATCCATTTCACAAGCATATATTAATTTCTGCCCCACATAAACTTCAAAACAGAACCTTCCCAGCAACGTTTACCCGTCATTTTCATTTCTTTCGCTCAAACGACCTTCGTTTTAGACGCAAAGCGCAACGAGCGGTCATTACCAGTGACAAAGCGAGCGAATAACGTACACGAAACAATTTCATGCTCGCTTTTTTGTTTTAAAATTTCTGCATTTGCATGGGCGTCATGTCATTCTTCCTAGTGCCCCTTTTTCATTGTGCGGTTTATGGTCGGGACAAGTCAAGGTTTCTGGTGGTCAGGGTTATGGGGGTTGGGGATTTTCTGGGGATACGGATCGCAACATGGAAGGAATGAGATCAAACAAGGGGAAAGGAGGGTTTGATGGTGGGCCGAAGTCTACGGGAAATACCGCTTCCATTGGTCTGGGTAATGTTATGAAGGAAGGAAATGTATCTATATCGGTTTGCCGATGCGAGAAAGAGAGGCCTAGAAATCAATTCCTTCTTTTTCGTGGTATTTGATGCGTTCTTCTTCATGTTCTGATGACTTTCTTCTTTCGGGCGTACTCAAACCAGAACAAACCCGCCTGACCAATAGTATCATTCTCACAGATTACCTCATTTCCCCTCCATTCTGATTTCTATTACATGCATTCAAAATACTTGTTTCTTATGAACTGACTCTCTGCTCCATCAGTCCTAAACTATACCCCTAATTCCTGAACATCTCAATTTCAAAACGGCAATCATACACACCACATCATCACCATTACGCGTACAACAACAACATTCAACGTTCAAAGCCCATACTCAATACTGTACAACACTTCATCGATCACTGGACCCATCCATCGCCAAGAATTCCAAGTTCTAGACTTCCAAATTTGAAAGGAATAAGCAAAATACACCATCTTAGCTGAGGTCCCCGTATTTCATAGTACCGGCATCGAATACCGCCTCCCCATTTCCACCCAACGCGTACAACACGATCTTTCTAGCCATCCACAGCACAAAATCCGCAAAACCCCTACTATAATTTGTAAAAACTCAAATTCCTTGACTCAGGTCTACCGTTCCCAGAAAAGAAAATATTCCCTCCCGCTTCCCTTCGCTTCGTCGGTAAAATCCCATTTCCACAAGTGCCGTCCGTGCCTAGCTGCAAGTGCTGGACGATTCAGCTGGGTCGGTAGTCTAGTGAGTGTAGTAGCGTAAGTAGGCGCCACAACGCGCAACGCGCAGAAACGATCTTTCGGCTTTTTTTTTTTTAAGTTGTGAAACTTAAAACGCGCAGTTGGTGAGGCGGAGCGAAGGCGAGCTGCATGCAACTTGAGGATGTGAGGTGAGTGAGGTTAGGTAAAGCAAGGCGCTACGGTGGTATTCGGGGTGTTAAGCGAGAGTTTATTATTCACTTGCCTTTGGCGAGAGGACTGGAAAGTAGTGGACGGTAGTGTCAACCCTACCGTAAGGCTGGGGGGCTGGGTTCAGCTGATCTGATCGATCTGGGCTTGGAAAGGCAAGCGTACAGTTGGCACGTGGCAGCTACTGCAGAGTAGTGAGAAGGTAGGCACGGGCAAATTTTTGTGGAGGAATCAAGTCAAATTGGAAGTGGAAAAAGCTCCGATGGCCCGATAGGTAGTTTGTGGTCGGCGATTACTGTAGTAGTCGGCGTCTGTGGTTTGTGGTCGGCGATTATTGTAGTAGTTGGCGCGTGTGGTTTGTTTACTAGAGAAGCGAAAAATGTGCAAATTTGGAACCGTGTGCTGGAAAAGTTAGCTTCCACAAACTTGATTTTTTCGTTGTTTTGGCATGCTTGGTTTGTAGGTTGTTGGTAGCGGTACCGTGGGGGGCTTTGTTTAAAAAAATATAAAAATGGTCACGATGAGGTGAAGTGAGGTGAAGTGAGGTGTGGTGAGTTTGAGTTCGAGTTTGAGTTTCAGCTAGGAAAGGAGTCTACTTGTGGCTGGTATTCTACTGGATCGTAAGTTGTTTGCATATGTAGTGATGATGATGTGGATGTTCTCGAATAATATATCTCCTCGGACAGGTGTGTTGGATGGGTCGGCCTCATCGTTTTCACGAGTTTAGTATCATTTGAGTTGAGAAATTAGGATTTTGGGTTTGAGTTTGAGATCGTTTTGGGGGATTAAGGTTGCGTGGAGGTTAGGTTAATACGGGTGTTAAGGGCAATAGTGGGAATAGTGGGGAAACAATGAATGGAATGAGGTTTGGGGGGTATTTGGGAGGAGAGATGGAGTTTGGAGGAGAAAAAGGGGGAGGAAAAGGAGGGGGGGATGGGTATTGAGGATGAGGTATGGTAAAACATCCGTTGAACAAGACACTACAGTAGGCTAAAGTTGCCGAAGATTTCTGAGACGGTGATATTACTCGATTACTGATCTGTTCTTGTGAGGGAGTGCGACCTTGCAAGTTCACCAGGTTGGAGGTGCAGGAACTCAAGGCTGGAAAGGGATGGGAAGGAATCAGCATCCCTCAAACTTTGTCAGTATTGAGCATGTAGACCTACAAGAGTCACAAATGAACTGTATCAAGTACTAGAGAGAATTGAAATTATTTGTTGGTTTTCTTGACTCTTTGCAACACTTTCCTGACCAAAGGCATTCTGACGATCAGGGTGTGTCACCTCTCAAACTCTCGTAAGACCACACGTGTGGCTTCCAAACGTCTAAATATTAATGTAAAGATGATGAGGAGCTAGCTGCTAGTTTTTCTGCGATCTAGTCGAAACGTTTGAAACGATTGTGAAGAGAAACGGTTGTGACCGCTGACGAGAAACGATGGTGTTCGAAAAAGACAGTGAACAAAAAGATAGAAATGAAAAATGATTTTGATTGCATACGCTCTCTTCCTACCAGTTATTGAATTTGCTTGTCATCTTGTTCCAAATATTCAGCGGCTGACTCTAAGGTTAGTTTTCTGGCGACCTCACGAACAGCAACTCATGAAATCGATTGCAAGATTGTCTGTCATTGTACTGTGCCCCTTTTCGTTTTTCCATTCAATTGCCAAAAAAGATAAGTGATTTGAAGATGTTGTTGTTCATTTACATCTCTTTTGTGTGGATCAACTAGACGGCTGTGACCCAAGTACTTTGATTTTAGATCACCTCCCTGTGTGGGTTCCCCAAGCAATGAACAATTGAATTGATTGTTCAGCAAGCATTAGCATGCTGCTGATGTTGCGCAAACAATTGTTGGCGATATCAGATAAACGTCAACTTGGCATTTAATGCCAAGGTTTGCCCAACATCTTCCAGCGAGCAAGTTGAATGTTTTCGCACAGTGCCTATATTACGGCATGTTGATCTTTTAAATACAATCCCTGTTTTTGTCTTTGCCTTTTTGAACTTTGTAGAATTGTGTTATTTGCTGCCGAATCGTGGAATGGCTATGCGATCCTTGGTCCATGACAACACCTCTCGATTCTGCACGGAGAAATGTTACCTTTAGAACGCAAAAATGGGTATAAGACTCGTATAAGCATAAGGTTACTTTGATTCCTCTTGAACATGACTAGCGCAGCGGAAGAGCGTTACTCTCCATGTTCTTCACAGACACTCCCTGTGAATCCGGAGCCTTGGCTCATATATATTTCCTCTTCGCTGAGTAAGCAGCATATATTAACAGTGAGTTCGTTCGATATGATATTCAGTTAACCGATAGGAACAAGTTTATTCTGTCGTGCCTCACCGGGAAGAAGGCGGGTAGCTTTTCGAATTCATCAGTTGTCAGCCCTTTTCCCCTCTGTTGCCCCGTCCCCGTCCCATCCGACATCAACGAACCAAACTCACCTGCGCCCCTTTTGTATGAGATGTACTACAACATAAATTTGTCTAATATTCGATTTGTGCCTGTTCTTCATCGACACCTCCCCATCTGCAGTCGTTTCTACATTTGATCCAATCCACAACAGACGTTCACAGCTGTCAATTCTGAGCTGTCCCTGGCCACAATTTAGCATCGATCCACTGCCAGTCCATGTCCCGGTTTTCTTCCTGAAAACAAACAATATCACCACTTGATATTTCGTTCTTATTGACATTCTATATTTCTAGCTACTACAAACCTCCAATCCCAACCATGCGCCAGAACAACTTGACAGGCTCGGTCGATGGGAAGATTGAGACAAGTGCGGTGCTCAATGAGGTTTTGTTGAAACAGATCAAAGAGCTACCTGAATTGGGACAATGGCTTTCTTCTTTCCACACTTTGTGAGCAAGGAGAGTTGATGGGGAGGTTTACGACTTGAGTATTGCAACTTATAAATTACCATCCTTTCAACAAATTGGCTAACACTTCTTGCTTTAAGGCTTACAACCGAAAAGCTTATTGGTGTATATGGAAGAGCTCTTGTGGAAAAAAGTATCCCTAATTCAGAGTTGGTCGCCAGATTGGTCGCGACAAACATGAAGACGAGGCTATGGTACAGCCAGTTCGACAAGACCATTTTGAAAATGGCCTGCAGACTGGTTGTGCAGAACAGCCAAGCTGATTATAACTGTGCTGAACATGTAGCAAAACTCACCAACTTGCAGGATTCTTTGTGGAAAGCCATCTTGTGAGGGGAAGGCAGTCGTCCCTAACATACCTTCCTCCGTTAAGGAAGAACGACGACGGCCAAGTACCGCAAGGACTTGTTGTCGTAGTAGATGGATCATAAATGCAAGACTCTTTACAACACGATTTGTTCTGCCAGTACATCTATTCTCAACATTTAGGGAACCTCGCCAACTATCAGGTCGACGCTGCAACAAAGGAGCTGCTGGGACTCGATAAGGATTTCGAGGGCAAAGTGGCAGATCTGAAGTCCAAGACTCTAACAGACGCAAAGCAAAACATGGTGGATGTCTTTAACAAGGATGCACAAATTTTGTTTGTCACTCTTCTCAAGAATATAGCGATCGCAATGGATTGGCAGACCTCACTCATCTTCTGGAGGCAAGATGCAGGAAGCTTCCAGCTCATGTTGAAGCATGGAGAAGATCAAAACGTTTAGCTCCAGAGGGTATCATGGTGAAGGATGAGACGTATACAGATGCCACTCTCTGCGGAGTTATTCCCGACTTTCTTGGTTGTTTCAAAGACCCCCGCCCTCCGCAAACTACTTTGAGGCCCAGTGGTCGAAATGCACAAGGACACTTCCCATTGAGTGACCGACATGGTGTTCATGCCTCAAGCAGAGTTAGCAGTCATTCAAAACAAAATCTAGGATGGTCATGACAGAGCCGCAGTTCCATTCGTCAAACTCGATGACCCATATGAGCTTAGACGGTCCAAAGCCGCTCCGGAGGATGGATTGCGCCACAGCAATACAGCGCGGGACCAATAAACTCAGCTCGTGGAAGATTTTCGGGAGGAGATCGAAGCTCTCAACTAGAAAAATGAGTGGCTTTTGGTAAATTCAAGGACGAGATTGGCAGCCCAAATCAACAGTTAGAAGCCAAAAAGCAAAAAGAGGAATATATCGCTCCTCTTGAGGAGGACATTTAACAACTCAAAGGAAGAGGACATGACCACTTCACATGCCCAAATGCCAGCACATTGCAAAAACAAGATAAAGAACTTTCCGAAAAGAAATGAGAGCTGGTAAAAGCTGATCAGTCTTCTCGCCACCGTGAGGAGAAGTTGAAAGCACAAGTGGCCAATACAAGGCCCAACTCGATGCCGCGACGAAAGACCTCGAACGATCTCAACTCAAGTCCGACAGAGCCGTCGAGGATTACCGCAAGAAGATCAAGCGGGCAGACGACCAACACGGGGCTCTCGAGAACCAGCTTTTCCAGGAGCGCGTCGCGCACAAGGTTACAAAGTTGGACTACGAAGCCTTTACAAATGCATGGAAAGAAGTCGGTGCCAAGCTGCAAAAGTCCAAAAACTTAAACATCAAGAGTCGGAAACTCGTTGAAGATTTAAGAGACGAGAAGGCATAGATACAGATGAATAAAGCCAAGCGGGATGCCCAAATCGAGGACTTGGATAACCAGTTTCAACTCGCGAAGTCAGCTTCGGAATCAGACCGTGCTACTAACGAGCTTCTTTCAATCCTCTCGACTGTAAATGGTGAGTCACCGGACATAGAATTAGTACCAGCCGACACCATCACACAGCTTGCAAAGGAGGTCGACTGTGTGCGAGAGGAAAACCGCCAAGTAACCGATTCTCTTCGAGAGAGGGATAGAAACTCCACAGTGCAGCGTTGGACGAGTTGGAAGCGGGGAGACACAAGCTGGAAGTCGAGAGAACCGAGCTGGTGGCGGAGAAAAGAAAGACTGCAAATATGGTAAAACATTTGGGACTGATGATGCGGCCCTGGTGGCCAACGGTATTGACCTGTCAATTGTGGAATGAGCAAGGGATACCTATGATTTGTGAAGTCGGTGTTTTTTTCTCGGTTGCCGAGAAAAGAGCAGGCTGATTATTTGTTTACTGAGGAGTTGTACTGGACTTCGGGAGCGAATGACACCCAATGTCTAGGTTCCAGAAAGAATAGATTTTGCAATGAGACCTTAGTTGAGATGGAATGAAAAAGGTAATTGCAATCGCTTTCAAAAAAGATCCGTGGCTTTGTATTCATCTTCGTCAAGGGTTTGACGTCCCCACTCCACCTTTTGAACTCGGTTGTGCTTTCGTGAGCAATAGTTTGCACCAGTGGTCTGGATGAGACAAGGACTGCGAAGAGGATGGTGCTGATGTCAAGACAATATAATTCCCACGTTAATGAACTTCCATTCTTCATACATCTTCCTCTTATCCCATGATAGCAAAAACTCGGATTAATCTCTCGAATGGCCATCAGAAGATAGCCATGGCATTAGGTGGACTGCTAACTCCACCCGGCATATTCAACGGCATTGAAGTGAAGAAGAATGAGTATCGGTTAAGTTCCAAACATAGCTTTGACAGGGCTTCAAGATCGAAGAGCTCACCTACACAAGATTCAGCTCAGATTTAAACAAAGTACAATTTTAATAGACAAGAGAGGAGGCAACAAAGTACAAGAGGTGGAAAGAAAAGCAGAGGACGCACCAATAGGCATTCCCCATCCAGCCAGCAAATACTCATGTACACTCACGTCTCCTGGCGTTGGGAATACCTTAACACAATATTTCGTTAGTAAGCCATCTCCAATCATTCTAGTTTCCTCTATCTTCTCCCCCAAACCTACCTCCCAAGAGATCGCATCCCCCACCACAGCGCTCACACCAGCATCCCACAACCACTCTAACAACTCCAAACTAGCCTCCACTCCCGCATGTTCCGGCTTATCACTCTTCGCATACTCCATCTTTTGCTCTTCCAAAAACCCATCCCATTCTGGAATCACTCCCGTCCTGATTAGTAAGATATCACCTCTTTTCAGGTCTGTATCTTGAGATTTCAAGATGGCTTTGAGGGTTGAGAGGGGGATGGAGTGAGTCGAGAATGTGGAATAGGATATCGGTGGGGTTTGTTGAGAGGCGTAGTACGCGTAGTCGAGGAGGATACCACGGCCTGGGTTTATTAGTTAGTACTGAGATGTGCAAAGAGTTGTAAAACGAAGGGAAGAGGAAGATGTAAAATTGTGGAGGTTGACGAACCAGCAATTCCCTCTTCAGCCCAATGCTGCAGTCCAATCCTATGATTTTTCGTATCCATGATTTCTTCTTTCGTCGTACCTCCATAATAAAGTCTATCCGGCGCAGTAAGAGAAAGTGAGGTATCCTGTGCTTGGGAGTGATGCCTGAAGCCATCCCATTGACTACTTTGTTCTATCCAACAATATCATCAGCTTTTCTTCCACAAAACCAAAACGAACCAAATTAGAGGAAGAAGGAAAACTAACGAGGATTCAAAGCATACGCATCATCAAAACAAGCGCCATACACCCCACCCGCCGTAAGGGGAATGATAGTATGCTCACAACTCTGTCGACCAAACTGTGAATACTCTAGTTTTGGAAGACTCCAGCCAAGGCCAACTCTTCGACCGGTTTTGATCTCAGATGATGCTGCTGTGGCGACGATTTGTGGTGTCAAGAGGGCTAGGCGACCTGTAGGTTTTGAGACATTAGATTTTTGAAATTTGATTTCGATTGAGGAGTAGGAAAGGGGGATAAGGAGGGAGAGAAGGAGGAGGGGAAGGAGAAGAAAACATACCAAGGCCTTCCAACCTCGACGATGGCTCACCGAGCCAGACTCTTTTCGGATCTGGCAATTGTGAGAAAGGTGTGTCGAAGATGGAAACATCATAGCGAGGAGTTTCCGAATTTTGTATCTTAGCCTCGCTCTCCGAATTAACTGCTTCGATGATGCGAGGACCATGCATTTCGAGTCTGTTATCTTGGTATTCTATCCAAAAGATAATAATGATGTGTGAGCTTGAGGCTGAGGAAGTTCAATTGGCGACAGGTCAGACTATGTGAGATGAGAATATCAGTATGGTACGACACTTCTTAGATGTTCAATCAGTGATGTAAGAAAGTAATTACCTTTTTCTCTTCACACAATATCTCAAGTAACGAAAATCTTAAACAGTCAGTAGTTAGTTCTCGAATGACGTTTCGCTCAGTGAAACAAGTAGCGAACTCCGCAGTTGAGTTGTCAAAGGTGGGTGGACGAGCCTGAACCACGTGAATATACCCGAAGATTGGTTCCTCGGGTGATTTATGTCCGGGTAATAGGGTATAGCGGGATTGACTAAAATTATAAGATGAAATTAGGTATGATGGACCAAGTTCTCGGGAATGGTGTGTGTATCTCAGACATGTTGTAGGGGGCGCGGTGGTGGAATTGGAGTGTAACCATGGTTGTGAAAAGCTTCATATGCGGGCGGGCGTTTCGAGAGAGATAATCTGGATGATCGTAAGCTGAGCTTAACAATTAAACCTAGGAAAACCAGCATACCCGAAGATTTACACTTCACACCTGTCCATTAGTAAGTACATGGAAGTCAGACGTAAACCTCAGAAATAAAGAGTGAGAGATTACAATGCGAACAGTCTCTTTCCTTCCTAACAGCTATATATAAATGCCAAAGACTGTCGACATGTTGTACCCATGTAATTAGTGCTAAAATGCTGGATTTCTTGATCTGTGTAGTCACAGATTAGACTACTAGGGAAGATGGGAATGATGACGGGTGTGAGTGTGATGAGATAGGAAGGAGGAAGTGACGAATTTTGGGGTCTCTAGGTGCGATTGTAAGAGGAAGGAAGATTGTCCATATGGGCATGTGTTCGATGCCAAATTGAAGGGAAATTGTAGGATTCGCAGGGATTGGTAAGGAATTTGTACTTACAAGAGTGGAAGGTTGTAAAGAAACTCGGGGACGAACAAAATAAGGTTGTTACAGTATGATCACAACATCTAATCTACACCACAAGCCAACATATCCAGATATACACAAGCCCATCCCATTCACATCTCCGTTCTTACGATAAACTCTCATATATGTACAGTAACCACCCTTAATTCATACATGCCTTGCCATCTATTCACGAATCATTTGATCCCAAGAATCCAATCATCCTTCTCTTTGCCTACGACCTTCTCGGCCTCCAAAAGCGAGCTCAATCCCACCATCACAAAATCCAAATCATTCTCACTTGGTTTCCATTGCTCCTGTATTATCTCCCAAATCACCATCGCTCTCTCTTTTCCAGCACACTTCGTGAAGGCGCGCAAGATCCAGAGGACCATCCATTTCGAAATGTACAAATCGTTCTTACTGCTCTCGCTGTTTTTGATGGAAGTTTTCTTCTGGTCATCGAGAGCGTTGAGGAGAGCCGTGAAGACGCCGTCCAGCCGCCTTTCTGTCCATTCTGTGTAAAGGATTCCGCCGTGATGGGCAAAACTTTTGAAAAGCGAGAGGAAAAGGGGACCTTCAACTGGAAGATTGAATATTTTCCTATCATTCAACAGCTCCACTGTTTTTGGGAGGTCGCCGACTTGAACGGCGAAGTGGTTGATGAGGATCTGGTAGGTATGATGATCTGGGACGAGGGAAGCTCGTTTTTGATATTGCTCTCTCTTGTCGGGAAAAAGGCGTCCTTTCTCGGCAAGCCGTAACAAAGTGCCTGTGATGACTCTACGGGATTTGTAGTCCTTTGGTGGGGGAAATGTTTTCATTTCTTCCAGACATCGGTTTTTCATACGTTGATAGATGTTTTCGGCTGCTTCTGGTTCGCGGGAGCGGAAGAGTGCGGATATCATGGCGTTCATGACGACCGTGTCTACGATTTCTCCTTCTGCAACGAGGTCCTTGTACGCTGCTCTCGCACCATCCCCATTCTGTTTGAGGCCGTAATAATATATTAAGCTGATGTGGTGATAGCGATTGAATGCGTGGCCTCGTTTCTCCATTTCCTTGTAAATCATCTCGGCGAGTGTGAATTTGCCTGCTTTACAAGCAACATCAAACAGTACATTGAAAGTAGCGCCGTTCCCTTTCACACCAGCTACATGTTCCATCTCCCTCCACATGTGAAGTGCTGCTTCCGTTTCTACTTCTGTAGATCTGGCGACATATCTAGAAACGAATGAAATAGCACTTGTCCATTCTGCAGTGCTCAGCGGGATAGCCGTATTCTTCATGTCGTCCACCACCGAAAGATATCTCAACATTGAGTGCTCATCCTTCCGTTCGACCACTGAGAGATGACGAAGAAGCTTATGCCGTGCTTTTGCCTCCAGGTATGGGACTCGAGGGCCAGGAAGTTCTCGGTATAGTTGGAATATTTCTTCAGGATCCTTATTGAAATCAAGGAGGGCCAGGTCAATATTTTGAAGTTTGCGCCTCGTTTCTATATCTGCAGGCCATGCATAGTGAGGGGGAGGCCATTCATCCGTAGGTCTATCAGAGACTGAGAGATGTGGCCCATCGCTAGGTTGGTAAATGCTAGGAATTTCTAGTACTGGAGGCTCGTCGTTGTATAGCTCTCCACCATAGGAATCTACCATTTCAAAAAGTTCTTCGCGTGTCCTTTTGATATATTCATATGTTTTGCTTTCCGTGACTTTTGGGGGAGCGGCTCCAGAAGGCTTGGTTGGTTTCTCTATATCTGTGTCTGTATTTGGCAATGGCTTTTGAGAAAAGCTGAATGCATCATTTGTATGGAATCGGCGCGGCACTCCTCTGCCATTGCGTTGTAACCCAATTCCCGGCTCCGGTCTTCTGGGAGCAAAGAGAGTAGGGACGCGTTGGACCTTTCTATTTTGCTGTTGGCAGCTTCCGGCTCTTGCCAGCGAAGAGATAAACCAAGCTTCCAAACCCCCAGTATCTGCATCTTGACTCCGGCTTATATGCGGTATCCTCCTTCGCGTCCGGGGGCGTGTGTATTGATTGATCTCATTGGGATATAAGAAAGCAAGCACCTGGCGATGTGCTACCTTCGAGACAAGGGGACCGCTCGTCGAGGGGGTTGAGCTGCAGATGAAGGACATGAGCCTTCTGACATTTTGAGTCCACTTTTACCGAATTTGTTGTAGCATTGAAGCTGCAGACATGTAATAGTTTTGCTTGAATGTATTCCGATCTGCGCACAGGACGAATTGGTGTTGTGGTGGAGTTTAGCAGGGAGTTGATGAAATTTCGGGGTTGAAGCTTTGAGGGAGATGGAATTTTGGATTTCACAAAACGGGTCAAGGCCGAGCGAGCAGCAACATCAAATTGTCTCGACTTGCAGGATTTCGACAATTCACCACCACAACACCCCATTGCCCTGTGGTACGTAGAACTTATCGCTCCTGTCATATTGCATTTCATTGGTCTGAATTACGACAGGATATATCTCTCAAGTTCGCCATGCGAGGACGAAATCTCAAGGCCGCAAGGGTCTACCAAACGGCAACGAGGGTCGCCGAATCGATGCTCCTCGACAAAGGATCCAGATATGTCGAGCCAGCATGGTACAAAACAATCGGGGCTGTTCCTCCAGGAGAGATCTTGACCAGAGTACAACCAACGCAGCATCGAGAGGTGAAAGCCCACGCCCGCATCCGCAAGCCCAGCAAGCTCTTCAAACCACAACTTCTAGACTACGAGGAGGATCAGCTACGGAAGGAATTTTTCAAAGATCACCCGTGGGAGTTGGCGAGACCGAGGATCGTGTTGGAGAATGATGGCAAAGATGCACAGCATTTTGATTGGAGTCGGTTACGACAGCCTGGGATGTCGTTGAGTGGTGAAAAGTAAGGAGTCTTATGATATTGTGGTATTATTATGGAAGGATGGATTTTTAACATCTCTATAGTGTTGTTCAACGCCAGCTATGGATCATGCAGAATATACCTGGGACGACAAAGAGCGCAGCCTACGATATCGCGAGAAAGGAGTTCTATGCTCTGCGCCGAGAGGAGGAAATTGAGCGAAGGGTCCAGAGAGAGGAGGCCTTGTGGACTGGAGCAACTTTCGGACTGAACGCATTGGAGGCTGGTATGCTTGTTGAGGATATTCAGTACAACAAGTGGTTAGAGCACGCACAGAAGGAAGTGCATAGCTTGAGGACAAGTAAGGATGCTGCACAGACAATAGAGGCGGAGGACGAGGAGGACGATGCATTGTTAAAGGATGTTGTGGAGGAGGAGAGTGTATAAGGGCAAGATATAAATGATGCGAAGGGAAAGATCTGGGAACTGTATATTCTTGTATACGATATTGTACAACACATTGGTCGTAGAACCTGTCTCCAAATTGTTCTCTCGGTTCATTGATAAGATGTTCACTTTGGTGTTAAAGTCTCACAATCACTAGCATTTCCTTCGGGCAAATATTACGAGTAAACAGAACGTTAGATCTGTTCTTTATGCATGACTTCAAATCCGTTTAATATCTATCAATCCACAAGAAAGCCTACCCACTCAACTTTTCTCTTCGCCCCCGTCCCATTAATAGCTATGGCCAGCGTCTCCCACTGCACCAAAAATCTATCACATACCCCCAAGTGCAGCAACACTTTTCCACTCAAACTCAGCGTCTTCACCCTCGCCCAACTCTCCACATATATTGTCTTCATCTTGCTCGCTGGCGCAATTCCCAAGAACTTCAATACATACGCAGCAAATATGTATATAACCGCCGTAGCGGGCCCATTCGTAATGAGCACATCTGGATACTCATATGGCGTCGCATTGGAGGTCTTCGAGATATCATAGAGAGATCGCAGACAAGCTATCAAACACCAAAGAGACGAGAAGGGCGCGGTATACAGCGGCTGATGGATCTTTCGTGCTCTAGGCACAACTATAACATCAAATGTTCCAGTAATTGGACTTCTCTCTCCGGGTTTCGTTGGCTCCGTGGAGGATTTTGTGTAGCGCGCCTGTATGCCCTTCTCGATTTCCAACGATTTTCCTGCGGAGAAACTGTCTCCAGACGAGAGGATATATGTACGGTGCATGTATCTCCTTGGATCTATGTTTCTAACCAGCGACATCATCTCTGCAGTGTGGCCACCCGATCCGAGGATGATGACAATGTGCGAGGGGCCATTTTTCCCTTTGGTCGGGGACGAAGCAGCGTGTCTGCGTGTTGCTGCGGGGAGGATGTAGAGAAGACGGAGCTGCAGAGTATGTTAGCTAGTAGTATGGAGTATGTAGCTTGTTGTATGGAAGCACTGACGAACGCAGTTGCGAGGATAATGAGGAGGCTGGTGGCCACAAGGCGCAAGGCTGAAAAATGTGTTATGGCCATGACGACGGGAGAAGAGGGAATTTGGTGAATTGAAGCGTCGGAGACATTTAATCGGGTGAAGACCCTATATGTGGAGAATATGAAGCCAGCATGCGATCACTTTATCTCGCTACTGTAAATGCGCCTTCAAAGTGGGCGTTTTGTGTGAGGATATATTTTGGATGAAGTTTCAAGACACGTGATGGCTGACTCGACTTGGACATTCTTCCCTCTTCTCCTTTTCTCATGGGCATGAAATCTCAACCAACGGATGCAACTCCTGAGACTTGTCATCAAGACAATCTGAAATTCACTTGTCTTGCTACAAGATTTTTACTTATCGCTTTTTCAATGAAAAAGCCTGTAGCTTTGCCTGCATGAGGTAGGGTCGCAAGCTGAACAACGCATCAATCAAGAATACACCAACACCTGAAACATAGACATCAAAAATGTATGTATTCGTTCAGCCTCCATATCTTTTTCATTTTTTTGATCACCTAGGCAGTGCACTGGAAAGACGGAAAGGGGCAGAGAAATCTTCGTATTATTGACAACAACAAAAACATCAACACCACCCTCATCTGCATTTTCATCTCATACACAATGGCACCTTCATTTCGAGGCCGAAGAAATTTGGTCTGTTTCTATTGCAACAAGAGGTCAAATTTGCAATATGATGGTATGATGACTAGTTGGGACTGCATTCAATGCGATTCAACTAATTACCTTGACAAGGTTTGTGCTCTACTCTATGCAAAATGCTTTCTCGACCATACCATTGAACAGTGCTAATCCGATATCTTAGAACGGGGAGATCACCGACCCCCCAGTCGCGACCGAGTTCGCAGCTCCCAGCAACTTACAATATGTCGTCCCACGCTCAGGGCCTCTGTCTTCCTCCCAAGAACCGGAATCAGAGTTGTTCTGCGCGAAGTGTCTTAAGAACCAGCACTTATTCACTGCTTCATTGGCTCAGTATGATGTCGATTGGGAGCCAGGTGATCGTGACTTCAGAAAAAAGGAAAAACAGTACTACGCCTTCCGCAACAGGATGGAAAAGAACTACCCTCAGATGTGTGAGGAGTGCGAACCTAAAGTTTGGAGACGATTGAAGGAGGCAGGAATGACAGCAAAAGCCGACCACTTACGAAGACTAATGGACAAAACTCGTGCAAGAAAATCTCAGAAAGGATGGAAATTCTCCCAGACTGGGTACTTAGATCTGACTGGAAGGATTCTTTGGCATTTTGGGCTATTTGGACAATTAGTTTGGAGTCTTGCTGTCCTGGGAGCTTCTGCTCTTCACTCACACCCGAGTTCCCTACAAGTGCTTCCTCAATCTCCTCTCCGTTGGACAGAACGTTTCATAAACTTTTCGACATCAAATACGTGGGCTCGAAGCACTCTGTTTTGCAGTATCCTTTCGATATGGTGGAATCCAATGTTCAGTCAGATGAGCAGTGGTTTTGTCAACCATATTACTGGCTTCGCTGAATGGTATAAGCTTCAAGTGCTCATGGTCATCTCCCGGTCGGTTTTCTTTTTCGTTAGCGGAAATGGTGTCTTGGCGGCTACATTTTCAAATCCAAATATAGCAGCCCACGGCGTCATGTCTGCATTTATGCTACTTGTAAGTCCTGAAGCATCTTAGGCGAACAAATCCTAACGTTGATAGCTTGCATACAGAGCAAAAAGAACTCTGAATGTAGATATGACCCCTCTCTTTGCATCGACTCCAGAGCGTCCTAGGACTGTTGCTCGTAGCCCAGGTAAAGGCTCCCCTCAGGATCCTGATAGTCTCGCAGATATTTTAGACTCGATAGCAGCATCTCCAACAAGGCGTCGGGTTGATGAATCTCCTCAATTGTCTTCCCCACGCAATCAAAATCAGCGCCCTCGTGCCCTGCAGGATTCTCCCATCCAAAATGTCCGAGGCAATACGATGAGCGCGAGAACGCTTCCAGTTTTTCTGCCGGATGTACCAAGAAGCGAGTTTGCTCGTTATCTGTCAGGCGGACAATCTCAACCGCCCCCTCAGCAAGTACTTCCATCAGAGATGGAAGACGAAATGGACTGGACACCAGCACAACCCGTGATTTTGGAATCAGAGCATCGTGCTTTTCAGCCCCTTGGGCCTCTTGAAGGACAGGCACGAGGCTTTGGACAAGCTCCCGTTGAGGCAAGTTCGAGACCATTTTGGTATAAAGTTCCCGCAGCACCTACGACACCTGCTCAACGCCTACGAAACCCCCTTAACAAACCCAAATTCACACCGCCATCTCAAGATGTCAGGGAAAATTTCTTCCGAACGTCTACTCGGGGGAGACAGAGCGAATCCTCAGGCTCGCTAATAGATGGAATCAGGAAACACGATATGATTTTACAACAACCAAAATTCTTCCCTCCGCCGACGGCGCAGAGTGAAGTGGGCAACTCCCTGTCAAATCTACTCGATTCCTTCTCTCTCGAAGCGCCTCCGGAATCTGGACCGCCAGTCGTCTTGAAAGATGAATTTAAATGGAGCCATGTTGGCCAGGGCATCGTCTTGGGTGTAGGCCTTCTCTTCTGGAATCTTGGCTTTGTGAATCAAGAGGAAACATCAAAAAAGACTGGACTTGCGATCATGACAGGATGTATGTTGATCGCTGCACATACATTTGGTTTGAACTTGAAACTGGTGCTCGTGAAGAAGAGCAATGCTGCTGTCGGTATTGGTATGGCATTTGGAGCGGCTGAATTTGTTTCGGCGCTCTATGGGATCGTCGAAATCAACGTTGGCAGAGGGAATTGTACAAATTGCGCCTCGATGGGCAATATTTTACTCGGTGGAATGCTGGTCCAGGAATTCTGGTATGCATCTTTTGGATAGAGGAAGAGCCAGTGCATTGTAGGTAGGGGGTTTGTAAATTGAATTGGGCATTAATCTATAGATCAGCAGCATACGAAAAAGGCGTTGGAGGCTCTGTGTTCTTGATGGTGGGGTTGTGGGGTAATTTCGCCACTTTAACAAGGCAGAAAATGTACCAAAAGTAATAGAGAAATATTTCATCATGAAAGAGTCGACTTCCATGTTCGCATGCTATTGCAAAGCACTACTCTTCAATAAATCTTGGTATGACGGAAATAAGGTCCTGTACGGCTTTAAAATTAATGCGAGCCCTTGTCTACTGCGTAATAATTCGTAGCCAAGTTCCTGTCAGGGTCCAGGCTGCAACGCAACCTCACCCTATCTCACATGTTCAAGGGTTTCTGTTATCCAGGAATATGTACAACCACAAACACAAATAAATCCAGATATTATTCGCAGCTTCAGTATGTTATCTTTAGTGACGAGATACTGAGGATAGACCAAGCCGCATTAGATGATAATGTCCGGCTCCACCTTGGTTGTGGATGGGTAGTTGTTAGCCTTGCAGGAAAGGCAACCTCCTAGTCCTTCATCATCAACCGTCCCTCTAGTCATCCCCGTCGGCGGAATCAGCAACAAACACCACGAACACTACAAACTCACTTTTGCCATCATTCAATTCTACCTCCCCGCCAGCTACTAGTTCTGGCTGGCGCCCCAACCGCACCGGATTCACTACCAACGACACTAGCAAATGGACGATTAACTGAGCGTCCAACATCATGTCTTCCGCCATGAACCAACGCTACTCATGACAACTTTGGAGTTGTCGCCGTTTCTTCCATCAGGCTTCACACAGCGGGAGAATACTTACTACGACGCCAGGAGCGGGTTTGGTTCAGATCTCAAGACCAGAAGAAACATCTTGTCCTGCTCATCCGATCCACCTCGAATCTCCTCTACCTTTACCTTGACCTTTACCTTGCCTCCCGTTCGACAAGAAACCCTCTTCTATAACCCGCTCCCTACTACAACCCAAACCCCTCCCCCCTTCTTCAGCAAAACACTCTCTTCTACCAAAACTCTCTACAACAAGTTCTCTTGTCTAGAAGAAACTCTCCGCACGACTCTCTCTGGGCAAAACGCCCCACAGGACATACTCTCTTTGACAATTTCCCTTTCCATATTACATACAATGGCAGAGAAAGGAGCGGGTAAGGGTCTAGGTGCAGGCACCAGTGCGGTCTCAAGACGTTCCGCACGTATCTACACAGAGGAGCATGACGGAAGTGTTGAAATGGGCAACGTAGGTCAAGGACAGGGCAGTTGCTCGAGCGACTTAAGATACGAAAGCGGGGACGAGAGAGCTGATCGAGAGAAGGGTTCGCGGAATAATAAACGCAATTCTTCTGGCAGCTGCACGAGTTATGAGGATAATATGATCCAAACGGTGGATACAGGCAGAGACCTGAGAGGACTGTTCCCTGATACTACTGATGGCATGGGCAAGCAAGGTATGATCTCTAATCCCAAAGTCATGGGAAGTGTATTGATATTTTATAGTTGCAAAAATTCTCCAAGCAGCAAGGAATCCCGCGGTGGGCAATCCAACAAACTTTGGTATCATTGTTCCTGGTGCTATCTACCGCTCGAGCTTTCCAACTGTTGAGGACTATGCATTTCTCGAATCGCTTTCTCTCAAGACTGTGGTGTAAGATACTCCTCTATCTCCAGTAATCTGCCTATCTAATTCCAGATAGCACCCTTGTCGACAAGCAGTATCCTCCTGAATTTATTCCGTTCCTCAAGGCCAATGGCATTCAACATTTTGTTGTTGACATGAAGGGAACTAAGAAGGTCGCCATTCCAGAAGAGATCATGCACCAAATTCTGGACATCGCATTGGACAAATCAAACCACCCTATTTTGATACATTGCAATCACGGCAAGGTAAATTTCCTTACCATAAACCGCATTCATCCATCTCACACAAATGCTAATCCACAATAGCATCGCACTGGTTGTACAGCAGCAGTCATCAGACACATCGCCGGCTGGAACGTCAGCGACATCGTGGCAGAATACCACGCCATCGCCGAACCCAAGGTTCGAGAATGTGATGTCAAATACATCTCTGAGTACGAAGTCGCCAATCTTGAAGGTCTCTTTTTACGTCCACGTCCACGCCCACATATCTACACCCGTCCCGTAATCCGCGATGGAAAGCTAACCCAATATGTCTTGGCTGCCATCTGCATAATTCTCCTCTGTATCATCATCACCCTCTTACGCTACTAGATAATATCTCCACAAAAGACGAGAAAGTAACGTGGTGTGTAGAACGTAACGAAACGAATGAGTACCTGGGTTCATAGTCCCTGGTTACCACGGATCAAAAACAATTGGCTTTTTTCATTGAAGAGTTGCATCGCGTGGTTTACTTCTTGTATTTTTCTTTTGTTTTCTCTTCGCATGGGACAGCAACAGGCAAGCAAAGGCAAAATATCATGAATGAAAAGGCGTTGGAGGAGGTCTAGTCTGGTTCTGGGTCTTTTTGTTCGTTCTACCTACCTTTTCTTCTTTTTGGAGTTGGCTGATGGGAGCTGGTCGTTGTTTACTACTTCTGTTTTTACTACTATTATTTTGGTGATGGAGGGGCGCTCAACTTTGGAGTTTCTTTCTTCCTTTCAGATTGGAGGTGTAGTAAAGTCGTGACTTTTTTTTGGCAGGGTGTTAATTAGAAGAATCATTTTATTGTCGGCCGGTAGATTTGTCAAAATGCAGCGCGCGATGAACTACCGGCTTTTGTGTTTGTCGGGTCGGAAGGGGAGGAAGAGAAGAGAAGAGGAGGGGAGACGAAGGGACCAGAGATAGGGTGGAAGATGAAGATGTAAGAGACGAACGAAGGGAGAAGAAACGTTTATTACCTTGCTATGTTAGCGTTTTTTCCTTTTCTCTCTCGTTTTCGTCGATTTTGAAGCGATGGTTGTAGTTTTAGCTTTCTACGCATTTTTGCTTTGAAGGAGCTCAGGAGAGAACAGAGCGGAGCTGGAGATGGAACAGCCAGAGCAGAGAATACTATCAGGATGCCACATTACAATAGAGCTGTTGTTCTTATATCTTGATTCTGATTTGTTCTAGTGTTCAATCTTACATTCGAGGTGATCGTAAGGTTTGACAACTGAAGGCCTGAGCCACATGGGAATTTCCTACTTGGTACATATCTTAAAACTTTGTGTAGGGCAGAACCGCGATTGAGGGTGATGTTGAACGTAGTGTGAGTGGATCTTTCCTTATTGCTTCTCTACTCCCATTCCTTTTTTGGTTTATTAGGAGCTGTTTCTCATATAATATCTACACTATAATGTCATGCCATATGCTCGTCGCGACCAATTGTGCCATCAGCTGGTGCTGCTGAACATCATTTCCCTTCTCCTGTCCCTGACGTTTCTTTCTTAGACCCATATTATGTTACAATACACACACAAGAATACAAGAACCAGTTATCCCTCTATCATCCTTTTCATATCATATACTTTCCTTCCCCTTCCTCCCCTGCCTTCCTTTCTGTCCCATTATATATTAATCTCACAACATCATCATATACCCATCATCACACAACCCCTCAATCCCTCCCATTCTCCTCCCTCTCTGCCTTCCTATCGCCAAAAGCATACGCCACACCACCACCAACCAAATTTGCGCCTGCCACCACCATAGCCGTACCTCTCGTCAACCCCCTTGCTCCAAATCTATTTCCTAATCTGGCTTTGATCCCACCTACTCCGCCGCTTCGTCTTCGGCCCGCTAATAAGAGATATAATCCGGACCAAGCAGCAGTCAATCCGGCAGAGTCGATTTTGAAGCCGGAGAGATTGAGATAGGTGCTGAAGAGTAAGACGGGAGGGAAGAGCATCGGGAGGGGTTGGAAGGGACGGAAGTGCAGGGCGGTTGTTAGTGTTGCGAGGGCCATTGGGGGGAAGGGCGATGCTGTGGGGGAAATTTTAGGTATTTATATTTGGTTTGATGGTTTTTGGTGGAAGTTGGAATTAGGGAATTGTAAAGAAATACGGATGTGAAGAGAAATTAGAAGGGAATTGGGGGGGTTGTGAGGGGAGAAGGACGTACAGCCATATGCGGAAAGAGAGGAAATGGTTGATTTTTTGGTTGGTGCTGATATTGGGAGGGAAGAGGATGAGGAAGCCATTTTGTTCTGCTTTGTTTGTTGGTGGCCTAACGCCGGGAATTGAAGTTGAATATCAATTGTGTATATCTTGTTGTGGAATGGTAGTTTTGGTGAATTGGTGAATTTGACGTAGATTGTTGCACGATGACGAGGTTGAAATTCGCGGGTGGAAATGTTCAGCCTTGGGATATCACGTGTCAATGAAATTTAAGGTTTTCCAAGCCAAAGACGAGGCCAGAGTTCGGTTTATCGTTAGATCAGTGCTAGAGTAGCCACAACGCGAGGAACCATCCCATTATTCTCTCTTTGCGACGAGGCACGACTTTAAATACCATAATCGCATCTCGACCCATCTTCATTCCCTCTCTCTCAACCAGCTACTGGCGCACATTCTCTGCGACACAATTGCATTGGATTCTATTCGGTAGAATTGGGGACCCTAGCCAGACACGATTGCGTAGCTTGCAACCTTTCTTACTTGCTTGTCTCGCTCCAACTCGCAAGATCTCGCACACTCTCGCACAACACTCACATCCCCGCCGCAAACAATGTCGGCAACAACATCATCCTCCGACGCCCGCTCGCACAAGCAAGGCAATCAAGATCGTTCCTACACGGCCGAACAGAAAGCCGCTGTCCTGCGCGTGCGCCGCTGCCAACCCACTGCCTTTTACGAGATCCTGAACCTGGAAGAAGTGCGCACCACAGTCACCGAAGCCGAGATCAAAAAGGCATATCGTAAAATTTCGCTGCTGACGCATCCGGATAAGAATGGTCATGAACATGCGGATGAGGCGTTTAAGATGGTGAGTAGAGCGTTTGGTGTCCTAGGTGATAAGGAGAAGAGGCAGAAGTATGATCGGTATGGGGGCGATCCGGACAGTAGGTTTGGGTCTGGTGGGGGAGGGGGAGGTGGGGGAGGGGGTGGAGGGTTTTCTGGGTTTGCGCAGAGGGCGGCTAATGGTGGTGCGACGAGGGGTGGTGGTGGTGGTGGTGGTGGAGGGGGGGGATGTGGGAGGAAGAGATTAGTCCGGAAGAGATGTTTAATCGGTTTTTTGGAGGTGGTGTTGGTGGTGAGTTTTCTCAATTTCCAGTTTTTGTGGTTCAATCACCGAAGGAAGAGGATATGCTGACTATATGATAGGCGGAGGAATGTTCAATGCAGGTCCACAGTTCGTGTTTAATATGGGAGGAGGACCAGGAATTCGCGTACACCAATTTGGAGGCGGTAGACCAAGAAGGAGACCTAGAGATCCAAATGCACCGCCTGAACAGCCGGCTTCGCTCCAGCAAACCCTTATCAGCATGTTGCCAATTTTATTAATTCTCATTGTACCACTCCTCTCGTCATTATTTAACAGCGCCGCCCCCTCTGGCCCGTCGATGCGTTTCGATGCCGCGGCGCCGCCTCATACTATGCAACGCCAGACCCCACGATTCAAAGTTCCCTACTGGATCAACCCTGCCGAAGTGGAAGACTATAAGAAGGCACAATTCACCACGTTGGACAAGCAAGCGGAGAACAGCTACATTCAAGATCTGAGAGCGAATTGTGAGCAGGAAAAACACACGAAGATGAGGCTGCAGGAGGAAGCACAGGGCTGGTTCTTCCCTGACATGGTGAAATTGGAAGTGGCCAGTAAATATGAGATGAAGGCTTGTAACAGGCTTAATGATTTGGCAAATATGAAGACATCTTCATGATAATGTGCTGGCTCGTGGGGTGTTGTGGATAGACGTTGTAAATGGCAGCATGTAAGGCAAGGCGTTCCGTTTTTTGAGTGGGATTATTGGGCATTTTGCGAGCGTTGCCAAGTAGACATGAGTGTTAAGATACGGGATAGAGACATAATTCAGAGCCGGAGCGATTGCATGTGATTACTTGGTCTTTTGCTTCTAGAGTGTCTAGATTGTCGTTGTATTTCTCTCCAAACCAAATCAAAGTGGCTAGTTAGATTTATGTTTACACTTCATTTGTCAATATTGCAAGCGAGGAGGCGAATTTGCCTTGGCACTCAATAATTGTAGGTACTAGCCTCAAGAATATATCCAAATAAATGTCACTGTAAAGTGCTTGCCGTACATTTAATTCAAAGTAAAACAGTTAATCCCAGACAATCTTTTCGTCCTCAATTTTCCATA
>JBAMDN010000604.1:0-18080 GCA_037074945.1 Tetracladium marchalianum | reverse complement strand
TATTCGAAATCATCTCGAATTGAGAAATTTCCGACATTTGTACCAGAAAGCGATGTTCCATGTGTTTTGCCTGAGGACTTCGCCCTGAGAGGTCTTCTATGGAGGGAGAACTATTTTCCTGAGGATTGGTTCACGAACAAAACTATTGATGACGACGAGAAGCAATATCTTGACGATTTTTCAATGACTAAAAACGGAAAGAGAGAATTCTGTGGCTTGCATGTCATGTGGCAAGTCGCAACCCTTGGGTCAATTATGACTCTGCTACGAGTGATATCTCTGTCTATGAAGATGATCCGCAGTCACACAGCAATGCTCCCACTGTCTTTGTCGAGTATGACACTCCGAGAAAGGACGATCCTGACCAATCGGCACCTCACAAAGAAAACCGGAAGCATTTTGGCCAGCTTGAGCAGCGCCATTAGTCGCCTCCCTTACAAACTCTCCATCGTGTATGGATAAGCTTCTGATATAGTATGACTCATACATTCCAAGACCATCATGAAAAGTTCTGAGGAGTAAGTCGCCACCCCCCCTTCGGGACACCCCCCCCTTCGGGACACCATTTACACCAAAAACAGTCATTTTAAGGACCTTGTATCTTTACGAAATTAAAATATAATTCTCTAGAATCTTAAATATAAGCTCTTTATACCGAATCTAGCTTATATAAAATTAATTAGATTTTTAAAAAAATAATAGCGTCGAGAATTAAAGACTAAAAATCGAGAAAATCGGTTTCTTAGTAATTCGTATATAAAATCGGACTTTTTTTTAAATCTTATATAATTATTAAATTAAAAATTCTAAAATTATAAGAGAAAATTTTATATATTTCTTATCTTATATAATATTATATAAGCTATTAAAAGAGTAATAAATAATTATTAAAAAAGGAAAAGTCGAGTAAAAACGTTTTCGAGAGCTTAGATTTTAACGATTACTTAATTTTTAATTCTTTATAAATAAAAGATTAACTTTTATATAAAATATAAGATTCTATTAATATAATAAGTATATAATACTTTAAATTATAATTTTAAGTAATTTTCTTAAATAGTTATATAAGATTTAAAAAAATCTCGATTTTATATACGAATTACTAAGAAACCGATTTTTCTTAACTTTAAGCCTTTAGTTCTCGATCCTAAAAATTACTAAAAATCCGAGAGTACTAGGATCGCGTTATAACTATATAAAAAGCTTATATTTAGATTTTTAATTTTATATAATAAGGTTTCGTAAAGATATAAGGTCCTTAAAATGACTGTTTTTGGTGTAAATGGTGTCCCGAAGGGGGGGGTGTCCCGAAGGGGGGGGTGGCGACTTACCCAACTCGCTTCTTGACGGAGGTGCTTCCCAACTAGGCGGGGGAGGTATTAGTTGAAAGATTCCAATTAATTTCTATTAGCTGTACAACATTGAATCCATTAAGTTGGCTCTTGTTTTGGAGGTGTCACATATTCCAAAGTGCTTAGCATACAAATGTAGCCTAGAAGACTCGCAGAGAAGACATGGCATACTCACTACTTGGCATTTTCAAACCTCGAAGCACGATCAGTTACGCCATGTCTTCTTATTTTTATCAGGCTCCCTTCTAGGTTGCTCGCTCTCTAACTGCCTTGGCAGAAATTCCGTACTCACTTTACAATAAAGTAATAGTCCTCAGGCCGTTTCCGTCTGTCGGCCAGGCTTCCCCATCCATAATTCCATGAACATAGCAATGTCCAACAAGACGGAACTGACTGCCGATAGGCGATAATACGAGTGGCATTTCCAGGCCCGCCACAACAGCTACTACGTCGCCTAGAGAGACCTTGCCCTGAGCTGTTCCCATCCGAGCGTCCTTTGTCAAAAACAGCTTCTTGCCTCGTGAGGCAATCCATGCATGGTGATGAAATTTTCTCAGCCTAAAATCACTCCCCTCTCCGCTGGGATGGAGAGTCCTCGTGCACCAGATTCTATTCATCATGTCCTTCTGTTCCTGTGTTTCCTCCCTCAGAACTTGTTTGTTTGTTTCCAAGAGTGCGTCATACCACCTCTTAAATGCCAGTTTATCCTCATAGATTTTCTTGGGATCAAGATTTGGACGACGTGTTTTCCCTTCTACGTCAAAATCCGGCGAGTCTTGCAGAATGGTGAAATAGAAGTCATCAACAGCCTCTGGTCTAATGAGACTCTCATGGACGCATTGTGCCCACTCACGAAATATCTGGTACCCCTGCCATCTATCCTCAGCTGATTTGGGGTATAAATGTATTTCTGGCTCGAGGCAAGTAAGGAATGGTGACTCATCAAAGACTGGCATAAGCCCGCCAGTCCAAGAGACAATATCGATAATCTTACCACGTAGTGTAAGTGTTCTGAGATTGCTATCGAGGTTGAATAGGGGCCTTGCTCCTCCAGCGTTGAATATATCAGGCAGCGTTATCGGAGCAGTACTCGAATGAGCCCACCCATGCTTCCAATCTGGTACCCAAGAGGGAAGACCATCAGAACGGCTTGGCCCGCCTACTTCATATAGCACGCGAAGACTGTCTTCGCTCTCGACTATAGCCCTCGTCACTTCGAAGAATATTTGTTGCAGATCTTTCTGGTAATCAGGGGGAGGAATGTAGAGATCAAGAAATAAACAGATTCCATAGAGACCAAATACACTGTCCTTAGGTTCGCTTGATTCCCTGTTCCGAGCATCGACGAAAATATCTAATAGCTGTGGTCTGCTGCTGTCGCTAGGGTTGAAGTGCAGGAATTGCAGCGATGATTCCAGGAACCACGATGAACGCCAGCGCTGTACTTGTGATTGTACCTTTATGAAGGTGCCCAGAGCGTCGTATAGAACAGTGTAATGGTCAAACTTATGTTTGTACATAACGTCCATAGCATGCGTGATCGTCTTCCACTCTATAGTTTCGTCTCCGTAATAGATAAATGCAGAGCTTGGATTTAATGCGATTTCCTGCAGTGTCCAGACCCGTGTGAACCATGGGTGACAGAAGAATCTCTCCATCAGACTCCACTTACAACCGGAGGAGACCAGCTTTTGTGGCTTTGACTCTTCCACTATTTAGCTTTCTTTACATCAATAAGACAGCTGGGCTTACTTTCACGGATGTCATCAAAAACTCTCTGTAATTGGCATCCGCTGTCTGTATCCGTCGGACAATGCATTGCAAGTTCCCGGATATACTCTAGAGTGAGCGAAACATCGCTTGTAACATGATCCCCAAGCCAGACGAGCACTCTTTGGGCGAGAGAGTACACAAATCCCATATTGGCAATCTGGCGTTCTTTGTCTTTTATAGAGGATTGATCAATACAGATGGCATCTATCCATATGTACCGAAACTTGTTGGGAAGTCGCACTCTGCGGAGTGCCGCGCTAGTATTGGCTGTAAGATTCAATCTTGAGAGGATGTCATCTTTGCAATGGAGGATAATGAAATGGTTTGGGGAAGGGCTTTGCCCTTCCCATGTGTACGAAATCGCCTCATATCTCAACAACGGACCCTTTGCCGTGTTTAGGTCGGCGATGAAAATTTCACCCTGACGCTCCGCTTCAGGATCCGTTGTTGGCTTGAGCTTGATTATTCTTGTGAGGAGACCGTTCATTGGCAGAGGATCGTATTTATACGCTGATTTCATCTTTATAAAGATACAGAGACAAGCAACTTTGTAGCAAACCTCGCAAGAACCACAGTAAAATATGCGATGCTTGACTATGGGGTGGCGATGTAGGCGATATTCGTGCCTGGACCCACTACGCCAGGCTGAGGCACTAAGGTCATTACTAAGCTATTACTAAGCTGGATGCGGCGCACCCTGGTGCACCAGTATCTCGACGTCAAGATAATTTGACTCGCCAACTCAAAAACGATGTTCGATCCTTTTCGGCCGAGAATGACAAATTGAAGAGATTCGTTCAAAGCCAAAATCAACGTCCCATCGCGCCCGTATCCCAGGGCGATGCCATTAATTGGCCGTCCCTCATTCAATGAATGGCACATTACGCCATACATGTTGTCCTCATTCTCATTCCGATTACTGTACAGGTACAGTAAAGTTCAAAATCGACTTCAGTCCGGACACTTAGTGTTTTTATTTTGGTCCGAGGCACTAACTATATATGTCTAGCCTTCTTTTACCCCTGCATGAGCTTAATCCCCTGCTGCACGCCTGAAGATCTAATCACCCCGCCGGCTATCGGCGCTGTTTCTGCTATCTATCACGTAGTGGAACTGAAGTACGTCGGTGTTAACGCCTGCCCAGAGCTCAAGTGAAGGTAGATTCCGGCTCCCATATTGTGCCATCCACTTTGTGCTTTGCTTCAGTATACGGCTACACACTCAGAAACTACTTTGTGATGCCCCAAATATCGACGTTAGGCACAGTTTCTACCTTCATCCATTGCCAGAACGTCTCTGCTGGACGTTCCAATTGAGTTGCTCATGTCTGTATGTTACAGTAGTATGGTAAAGGACTGGTGCTGTAGGTGGTGATAATACCAATTCAATTCAACAATTAATCGTTGGAACGAGCAGATTCTTCGCATCCTTCGAGATAACTCGGATATGTGCAACCATGTGAATGCTGTCACACCTGGGCAGTCCCGGAGAGGTGAAACCTGGTGGGTTCCTGAAGCAGAAGAGCGAGAATAGTGATGCAGTTAATGGGCTGCAACTTGCACGACTAGGATGGTGAGTCACATATTGAGCTTTCTTGTATAAGACCAAATTGCTTTGAAGCTTCTTCTTCAACCTTTCAAACCGTATCTATGATGGACATGCTAGCTAGCCTTGACTACTAGCTGCAGCCTTGTGCCTCGCGAAAGGCTATCCGAACCTGAAGGACACTCAGGACCACTTGTAAAGAACCTAACAATGTTGAGACCCCACCTATAAGAATAACTGCCCATAATATGTACCACTGTTGCGTTTGCCTTCGGTCATACCATAGTTGCCGGATACTGGCTGGTCTAGCCTCGTCGAAAACCTGCTTCAATACCACAAGGCGATCGTGCCAGTATTTAAAATTGTCAATCTGCCTTTCTTCGGCACTCAAACTCCTAAGTCTTACGGGGAGAGAATCAAAAGGCAAGTCTCGGCTATTCTGAATTCTCATTTGTGCGTCGGGCCATGTTTCGTTGCTTTGGTCTTATGTTTTGACGATTTGATGTGCTTTGGGAACAGCAGAGCAAGAGTACGTATGGTCTCTTTGGCAAGTGATCTATCGTTAGGTTAGCAGCTGATGAATGTTTCCGAGCTAAGTGCTTGCCCTGGTTCAAAAACGGAGGTTTCATCCTGTGTATTGCCAATGTCTCGATTGGCTTTCAAGGCTGCAGCGGCGAAAAATAAGTGAAGTGTATTGTCATCCTCATTCAGCATGAGATGATCAACCAGAACGTCTGTCCATCTGATTTTTATTCCAGCAATGCGCTGAAGGCTTTCTGCGTTGAAGAACTTCTCGAGTCTGATGTTCCATCTCGGAGAAATTTCTGGGATCCTCTGGACGAGATTCATACTTGCTTTCTCTCTCCAACTCTCCCACTCATAGCGTTCGAGCATCTGACAAAGTCCATCGGCGGTGGGTCGTTCAATTGGATCAACTGTAAACATCTTCCGCACCATACGCTGCAGCACGGAGCGAAACAAGGAGCCAGCTGGGTCTGATTGAGCCTCTTTGTCCTGTTGCATTTGCTCAAGAAGTGCCAGAATTTGGTCGATATTAGGCGAAAAACCTCCCTTTGCAATCTTATCGATAGCAAAGAACTCCTCTTGGTTTTGCTTTGCTCTCATCAATGCTATCTTCCTTGCTTTGGTACATAGGACTGCTTGTATCATTGCAAAACAAGCGCCAAGTGAGAAAATGTCTCTTTGGGGAATGCTTGGCCGAAAGTATTGAGAAACATCATGTTTATCTTGGCCATTGTCAGCACGGCGTCGTCGCCTGTCACGATTGGGCAGGTCTTGGAGTGAATTTGCGTCGCGAAGATTTCAATGATGGCGGAAGGTATTTTGTCGATTCTGAAGCAAACATTAGTATCCGAAATATCTAGAAGAACGAGAAGTCCAACTTGCGAAGAGCTTCCTCCCAAGACTTTATTACGTGGACTAGCAAGTATGAGAGGAAAGATATATCCTATGTAATTGGACATTTATTTCGTTTGTTCAATTGCGGATTTGATCAAGGAGAAGGCTCGTCGAAATGCCTCAAGTCTTTGCGGTCTGACAGCAGCAATGCGACCAAGGCTGCGCAGACAATCCCCGAGCCCCATTGAAACGGAAGGAAGAGGTGTTGCCTCCACTACAATATATTTTAGAGAAGTGTGAAGGGTGACGAGTACCGCCTAGCCAGCACCCAGTCAGTCAAGAAAACATGATTGGCAGCAGTAGCACTCTCCAAAGGGAATGCAGACGACTAGGAGTTCATGGAAGTCCTTGGGATTTTTGGATGGGAAGAGATCTGTTTCTTGGCCGTGAATGAAACCTCAATCACCAACTTGTCATCCCAGCTAGTCATCGAAGAACGAAATACGAAGTACGTTGTTTGACTTGTGCACCCAGCTAGGATCTTAACCGACGACCTTTCACCTTATTTCCACCCTGAGAAGCAAAATTAAGCTTTCTAATTCTCACTAGAAGAAGCTTGTTGTTATTTTTATCCCAAAAAGCAGACGCGTTTTGACAGATGCGGGCTGATTGTCGGAGGACGTGGAGTTGTTTCATCGAAGGCCCTCCAAACACATTACAACCCGCACCGACCACCATGGTACAGCATGAAACAATACCATGAGTATGGGGGGGGTTCGTTAATTCGTTTTCAGTATGAAGGAAACGGAAGTTCTTGTAGCCAGAAGAAAAGACGCGCAGCTAAACATCGTGAACTTTGTTTCGGACGTGTTTCTGGCACTTCCGATGTTAGGGTGGTTCACCTTGTAGATCGTATCGGTAGGGATAGCAACTCGCAAGAACGTATCAATCTCATCCCGTTCAAATGTGACTAGTTTCACTTCTAAATTTATAGCATCAAGCAACTTGGCAGTAGACCCCGTAGTTTTTGTTCATATACCCCGCGGGGTGCAGATCGGCGGATTCAACTCTCGATTGTCTGCTCTTGGCAATTTTGTATACTCACCATATTCTACTATCTCTGGTTCGAGAACTGGTTTCTCGTCCATCTAATTTCTCTCCAAATTCTCACCATGTTCTCTTTAATTCTATCACCTCACGGTGTTGCGCTCGCTCTTTTCTTATGCTCTTCGTACAAATTCGTCGCTGCCCAGGATCCCCTGCCCTCGCCTGCGAGAAAACCAAACTTTGGAGAAGTTGTCCCAATCGCTGGTAACGTGAGTGTCTATTTTAGAATTTTTTTCAGGGGAATGGATTGACCTGTACTAACAAAAGTAGATGGGTAGAACAGATTTCGACATCGTCGACGGCTTCACAATTGACACCTTCTCACCTAAAGCCCGCAGCGTAGTTATCAATCAAAACCTCAATCCACTCCCTGGCAATTTCGTGACTGGAACAACAGGAGAGCCGTACATTGCTCTATCCAACTACTCATATATCATCAGAACAAGCGATGCGGCGAACGATCTCATCGCCAAGATCGAAGTACCCTACGATCCCAATATGGTCGTAGCGATGGGTGTCCCTGAAGCGAATCTCGTCGTCGGCACCCTCGCACCAGATGGAAAGAGCTGGATCGTCAATGACAAGAATGGAAATGTCCATAGAACTGAGAACAACACAAGAATCATCAAGATGACTTCGATTGATGGGGAGTACCGACTCCTTGGGATGCAAATGCCAGATGCTGGGGGTATTTTTGTTCAGTATGGACAAGGTGTTACTCGAACCGTCAACGTGACGGGTGGACCGGGAAGACAAGAGACAGAGTTTATTGATGGGATGCGCTTCACGATTGAGGCAAACAAACCATTCAAGATGAATGTTGAGATTACTCCAGGTGTCAACCCCGCGGATCTGCCACCGAATACGCGATCCTTGAACTCTTTTGCCTGGACATTGAATACTAGCGACCCGACTGTTGGAGTTCAAGCGGATATGCTAGTGCCTTGTAAGTACTCTTTCCGTGAAAAAACCTCTTGGCTTTGGCTTACCTTTTCAAGTCAACCGCGCGATGCTTGCAGCGTTGAGTCCCAACGGAGTGTCACCATCAACAATGTTGACAGTTGCAAAACGAACTGCAAGCAATATGGTATTCACGCCAGTCAACCAGAACACCCAGATTGTTCGCGAGCTTCCTGAAGATAGAATTCTGGTATCGGGCGTCAATCAACTCGATGGCCAATATGTTGTTCTGGTGACTGAACTAAGACCACAAAACAAAATCAAGAACGAGTACATGGGTACGTTTTGATCTCCGTCGACTCTTTTTAAGTTGGACTTCTAACACTGACATAGTAACAGGGAATTCCCGCAGAAGGGGACTAAATTCAAGAAGGATCAATTAATTAGCAGTCTTTTTCATGAATCAGCTTCGGACTGAGAAAACATTCGTCGTTTTAAACTTTCGATTCTCTACCTAGAAATACTTATACATTCATCAAATTTAGAACCAGAAAGCCGAAACCAGAAACCTGAGTAATGAGTTAGGGTATCTGATTCTTTCCCTAAGCTCCGCTCCGGAAGCATTTTTCCACTGATGAGCTGGGTACGAAAATCTCGAGACTTCATTCGGCTGAGGAAACCGAGAACGCATATTATCGATTATCGATAGATTTTTAAAGATCCTCCTTCATCCGCGTCTCTTCCTTTCTTTTGGCTCTCAGCTCATCCAGATATTCATTTTGCAGCTTCCCCCTTGCTTCTGTGGCAGCCAAGCTGGCTTGGGTTTCCGCGAGCTCCTCGCTCCAATTCCGTCCCCCATTCTCAACCCCGGGGATGACATGATTATACGGAATAATATGAAATGATCCATATATTGGCTTCCACGCCTTATTGTGGGCCAATTGGCCTGTTGAAAAACTTCTTGCCCTGAGGTTCTTGGCGTCGAATAGAGAGTCCCATGCATTCCCGTGGCCTTGATGGGATTTAGGCACACGGACCCAGCCGATAGGGTCTGGCGGGTGATTCTTGAGATAAGAGGCTTCCCAGTCGTACTTTCTGCGCCACCTCAGATATATTTGGTCAGCTTCGGCTGATTGCTCTGGCGTCAGAACCAATTTACGTTCCTCATGCATGACTACCTGTCCATCGTTTTCGATCGACTGAGGATGAAGTAGTGGCTTCATATATGTCGTATCGCTCTCATCTTCCCACCGGTGTGGTACGCCCGGTTCTAGATGAATCTCGGTCCAGTGTTTGCTCAATGCCTTAATTCGAGCAGGAATTGAGAACGGCTCATCGGCAATTGGTTCATTGCGATATCCTCCACGATTCGCGGCCGACGAGATTGTCATGCGGATGTCGGTTTCTTCGTAGGTACGCCACGATATATCCGTCCTTGTCGCAAGGCTCTGAATCATACTCGAATATAATTCATAGTCATCACCAGGAAGACTGGTTGGTGTGATGTTGCGCAAGACATGATCGATGTAGAGAACTGATCACGATACGTAAGCAAGGTGGATAGTAGAGAGTATCGGATTCCTTACTTTCACGAAGCACTCCGTCCTGATGTGATGGAAGGGCGCGCCTATATGGATTGAGGTGGGAAAGATCAACGGTCTCCGGCTTTCTATCAGCTTCTGCTGTGCTGTCGCTCAACCCAAATCTCCCGACAATGTGCAAAAGAACCATAGCTCTCAATGCGTATTTGAAAGTTCGGCTTGAGACAAATCGCCCAAGCAGGCCTTTGTTACTGTCCACATCGCTAACTTCACCTAGTTCTTCCATTGCCTTCCTATACTCTCGTTGCGCAACTTCGTGATCCTCCAGCGTAAATAGCTCCAATATGCTGTAGAGGAAACTCAGTAGGGCATCAAGGATCAACCAGCGTATTACCCAGAACCATGTATGCCATGAGCCAAGAAATTGGAGTAATTGGAGGAACGAGGCTAGGAAGAACTCGATGTGCTGATGAAAATTACGAGAGGTCGGCGCCGAACCAAAAATAGTGGTAGCCTGCCAACGTTCTGAGGGTCCTGGTTGAAGCAGAAATTTGTTGATATATGTGTAAGAGGTCCACAAGGAGCCTTCGAAGAGAAGCCAGATTGTCCTCAAATTTTTCAACGTATGATAGAAGACGCTCTCGGTGACGCACCCGCAGCAGCCATCGTCCTCAAGCGACCTACGGATCACGCGAAAAAACCTGATAACAATGTGAGACTTTTCAGAAGGTATTTCATCTTTTGAGTGAGTAGTTGAATCAGCCATAGTATCAGAGATATAGAAGCAGTTCCCTTCAACAAACAAACACACGATGAGGAAGAAACAGAAAAGGAGTTGGATTGAAATTGGGGTGTTGGTTTTGTTTGTGTGCACGGTCTGATGACTGATACCGAGTACGAGTTCATGGCTTGGCGGTCGCGCCATCACGTGACTCAATCTGTTTGTTTTTATCTCGAAAATCATAATTCTAATGGTCTCCAAAGAAGGGTAAGGAAAATTATAGGCAAGGACACATGTTTCGAGAAAGTAACAGGTGATCAATAGCAAAGTTGGGAGTGTTAGACTCAGCCCAACCAGGTATAGGTTCCAGCCACAGCCAAAACATCGTCAGACTCGACGATCCCTTCCAGTTGTCAGCCTTACTCCTTTGAACAGAGGAACAGCCCACGTTCAGTGCACAAGAACACGAGGAAACAATATTGCAGCCCATCGAAGGTGTTCGTCCACAGGTCTTATAAAATGAAGCTTCTTAACGCAACCACCTACCACCTCGAAGAGTTCTTCGATGAAGCCATCCCACCCTACGCAATCCTCTCCCACTGCTGGGATATCGAAGAGGTCATCTTTCAAGACATAGATCCCTTCAACGGAATCACTTCTAGTGGTCGGACGAAGAAAGGATGGTCAAAGGTCGAAGGATGCTGCAAGCAAGCTCTGCGCGACAACTTCGAGTATGTCTGGGTAGATTCCTGTTGCATCGACAAGAGCAGTAGCGCCGACCTATCAGAAGCAATAAATTCAATGTTCAAATGGTATCAAAAGTCAGAAGTTTGTTATGCGCATCTATTCGATGTCAGAAAAGCGAATCCAGACGACTCAATATTGGCGTTCTCGACAGATTTTGTGCAATGTAAATGGTTCACTCGTGGTTGGACGCTACAAGAGTTGCTGGCGCCAGGTGCACTGGTTTTCTTTGATTGCAATTGGGAGGAACTTGGAAACAGGAGTGTACTGGCCAGCTTAGTGGTAAGGGCGTCTGGTATTGCGCATCTTGAAAATTTCGAAGAAGCCTCCATTGCACAGAAGTTCTCGTGGGCTGCAAGAAGGAAGACCACCAGGCTGGAGGATCGAGCGTACAGCCTCATGGGACTCTTTGGAATCAACATGCCACCGCTTTATGGCGAAGGAGAGAATGCATTCATCAGACTTCAGCTTGAGATCATCAAGATATCTGATGATGAGTCCATTTTTGCCTGGACAAACAAAAGTCTTCGACAAAGTGGGATGTTGACTCGATATCTGGACGACTTTGAGTATTCTGGAATGTATCGTCCAATAGACTTTGCTAGCTCTTCTTTCGCAATGACAAACCAAGGTCTTCGATTTGACTCACATCATCTGGAAATACAACCCCGTGTCGGCCGTTTTGATGAGGGGAGGTGCAACTTTGTTTTGAACTGTGACTACGGAGGTTACCCCAAGAAGATCGTCATTCGTCTACGGCGAATTCATGGAGACGTATTTGTACGCGTCAATCTCACACACCTGCTTGAGCAGTATCCAGAAGCCCTCAGAAGAGGCGACCCGATGGAAACACGACCATTTGAGTCACGCACGAGGGCATTTCATGTCGTACAATTTGGAGCATCCATGAAAATAGAAGGACCTTATAGATTCACGATCAAGGTGAGCTCCCGCTTTCGACAGAAGTTCGATTTCTCCATTGAGGAGGGTGATAGTTATGTCGCCATGCCCATTCAAAGTCATTGGTACAGATCTGAATCCTCGGAAGCTGTGCTAGAAACTTGTGAACTATCGTTTGCCGGCACTCAAGCTGTCTTGAGATTTCGGGGCAAGAGGGATAACACCGGACGGAAGAAGTACGATCACTGGGCCAACTTTCTTCTTGCGATTATGATTCGGCGACACGAAGTCGTATGCGGGGTGTTTTACCCACCTGCTAGTGACAGCAGTGAGGTCCCGACCGACTTGGCCACTGTGAACTATCCGTATGGGTTAGCGAGTTCGAAACTTAAACTGGCCTCGGGTAAGATCGTGAGGATCAAACTTCGAAATATTGATGCTTCAGGACTTCAATATGAAATAGACATGGATCTTGACCCGCTCATGGTGAAGGAATCAGCCTCTGATCCACCCACCCTCCAGCCAACTCCTCCCGCACTAGCAATTCGATAATTTATCAACCACAATGAAGGAGATTCACACCACTGGAATGCAATCAGCACTCCATAATAAGCATAGAAGACAAGCAAAATCGAGCGAACGCACGCATCGAATAACTCAAGATCTCCGAGGAGCAGTATCTCAAGAATGCCAAAGGAAGTCCAAATGTTGTAACGCTGCGGTCTAGGGTCAATATTTCCTCATCGTTGGTACCATCACAAGGTCTTTGACAAGTTGCGATGACCGTGCCAATGCTCCTCATAGGTGCGACAGATAGGTATCAGGCACTACTGTTCGACTTTCGCTACCACACGAGGAAGATAGAGTCGTGTTTGTGACTGAAGCTGTGCTCTTTTTGTTGCATTGCTGAGTTTCGAGACCCGTAATAGGGAGAAGAAGAAAGAATGAAACTTCTACCAGTGGTTTCGAGAGTCGTCATTGTGATGCGCAAGGTCGTGGTAGCTTCCGCCGTCCGTTGCCAAAAGAGATGTCTAGATTAATCAGTGCTCGTTCCTTGGGGTGGCTATGGTATTGTGGTGCAGCAGATGAGAGGAAGAAGAAGAAGAAACAGACGAAATAACATACAAAAATGCGCTTTCAATGGACATCTTGCAGCCAAGGAAGGCATGATGGTGCAGGTCGCAACTGGGTCACCGTCACATAATGCCAACAATGGTGATAAAACTACACTATCGGAATAATTAATCTCAGAATTTTGTATAAAATGATAATCCCTGAGTATCTTTGCGTCTCAAACAATCTTGCTCGCTATGTCAAAGGCTTCTGCACTGATGATGATGAAATGTTGAAATATAGCATTCACCCACATAATTTGTTGTGCCGTGATATTAGCTCCGGACAATTACAACGTGTATACTACAAACTGTTCAGCACAAACAAAATGGCATGCACATCACAAGCAATGTATCCATGCACAACATGTAAGGATAATCTTCTGAGAGCACAAGCGTTTCTTTGATGCCATATCTTCCTAGATTGACGAAAATTTCATGCTCTTCCTCCTTTAGAAACTCATATCGAACTTCCTAGATTGTAAATGCAACACACCAACCACCATCCTCCTATCCATGTTCCAAACAATAAGAGTAAGCAGAGTTTCCTCCCTTTCTTCTAGTCAGGCTCATAAGGAAAGCAAAAAGCTGCTCTAGCTCTGCTCTCCATGCCAAAATGCATTGCTCTCTGTCTCCAAAATTCTAGAGTAAAGATATCCTCCCAAGATCTCCAACCGAGGACGCCAAATGTTTAAAAGTATAACGAAAATTCCACTCCACACCTTTCAAAGCTCAGATCGAGACAGTGAAATATGACAATGTATCATGCAGCCATCAAGTCCCCAACCTCCAAAACACCCACAACCTCATCATCATCCACGACCGCAATAATTCCATCGTCAGCATACCTCCTCCTTCCTGTCCTCTGCTGCGCTCCCACCAGCTCCTTCGCCTCAGCAATTCCCATCGTGTCTGGGATTTCAATCCAGCACTTCCTTGACACCATCAACCCTTGTACAAATGTCGCTGGCTCATCCATGTAGTCCATCTGGATCTGCTCGATGCGTTTGGGACTCATTAAAAATTCGCCCTGACGTAGCCAACGCGTTTTGGAACGATAAGCTGCGAAGAGAATATGTGAGCCAGTGGCGGCGGCGGATGAGGATATTTCAGTGATGGAAGTCAGGGGGATGGAGAGAGATGAGATTAATTTGTTGGTGTTGGTGTTGGCATTCTGACTATTCCGATTTGTAGCGCCTATGGCGCCGCCAGGGTGGAATTGCGCAAAGACCGCACCAACGTCTTTGTGGAGATGTCTGGCAAGTACAATCGCTAGAGAGTCGCAAAGAGCGAGACAGATTGTGGTTGAAGTTGTAGGAGCATTAACACCATGAGAGTCTGTTTCCGACATATGAATTGGAGCTGGCAGAAGGATAGAGTCCGGACGTCGCTTAACGATTTCACAGGTTGAGCCGTGAGTATGGCGCGTCATGACTAGCAGTGGCAATGGAGGAAAATGTTGTAATAGAGTTAGGAGTTCGGGTGTAGAGCCAGAGAATGTGATGAGGAGGATGGTGTCGTATTCTTCATCGATCATGCCGAGGTCGCCATGGAGTGCTTCTTGTGGATGCAAGTATATCGCGGGAATTTTGAGACTGGTGAGGGTTGCAACCAGTTTTTGACATATGTAGCCACTCTTTCCTATCCCTGACACTACGAGCTTTCCTCTTTTGCAGTCGAATCGAGTGATGGCGTTGATTGCGGCATTGAAGCCATCGCGAGCGACAGGATCGGTGTCATAGAGACGTGTGAGATGCGATAAAGCTGTCGCCTCGGTTCCAAGAACATGCACAGCAGTTGACAAGCGACTGTTGAATGTTTTTCCTGCTGCTTCAATTGCCAATTGTTCAATTGTTGGTAATTCGTCTAGGGGTGGGGAGAGGGACGTGTCGCATGGCGTTGCTGGCGAGGGGGGAGAAGGTGGGGGAATTGGAGGGTGGTTGGCGGGTGAGTTGAGGATATATACCGCGCTGGTCGTGATAGGGTGGTGATCGAGAGCCATTTTGTATATTGGGTCTTCCTAATGTCTGCAATGTATGTGTATTTGTTTCTTCTTGTTGCGACAATGCCAAACTCGCAGACTGGGGATATTGTGGTCTGCTTAAACTATCAGTCAACCGGCGCCGAAGTATAGCAACGATAGGGGAGATGCGAACAAACCTTGGGATATCAATTACGTGTCCTTCTCCTTCGAATGATATTGTATTGCTACAAACGTGCAGTGCCTCTCTAGCAAGGTTGGAACGGTATGTTGAGGGGGGTATTGTCTATTTCTATCGGGCGTGTTCTTTAGACGGATCGGAATGTAAAACGGCGCTTTCTGATCATTCTATATGGGTTTCGTGGAGAAGCCATGGTCAGACAATGTCTCTCCAAGTATACCTGGCAGAGTGATGTCTGTGGAGGGTAGGATTTCGTGTTGAAGGGGGGATCGCAAAGATCATAAATTCGTCTCAAGCGTTGGTGGTGGGGACTTCGATGACCGGGACGACTCGAAGTTCGGAGGTCTTGGAGGGGCTCGACATCCCTGTAGATTCTGTCCTACATCCCTGTATGCGGCTGGTGCATTCTGCGCATACGCACGCAATTCGCCATTTTGGCAGCGATGGCTTCACATCGACCATGTACTCTGATTAGACGGAGTCATCCTAGTGTAAACACTTCGCCGAATCGAGGGAAAATGCTTGATAAGAGCATTTGCTAACCCGTTGCTTGACTTTTTAGGCACTGTTACACCAACCCGGCGATCGCGGGAACGTGAAAGCCTCTTGTATTGTATGATGTCAAGCAGCAAACTCCTTTGCTGCATATTCCGTAAAATCAACCAACCAAGATGTATGAGCATGTATGAGCATCTGTACTCCGTACAAGACGGGTTCCTCGCGTGTGTATGTTCTGTACTTGTGAGATTTGAAGGATTTCGCTTCGCAACGGATACATGTGCTAAATAACCACGCCGACGCAATCGTTGTGCATCGCAGGCGATCATTGTTTGAGACCTGACGAGGGCAAAAGAGCAACACGGCTGACGGGAACGGAGATACGACGTGCCAGGCGGTGAAGAGAAGGAGAGGGAGGCGTGTCAATGACACACGTTTCTCGATCTCGGCTGCGAGTGGAAAGGGCGAAACGCGATCGATTCAGGGACCAGAAACGGCATTTTTGGATATCAACCCGGATTGCGAGAAAGTCCGATGATCCTTCCTTTCCCTTATCTATCAAAGTATGGAGGTAATGCACAGGTCATTTCAGCCGGCCACGTAGTTTGGGGTGCAGTAACCCAGTTTATGGGTAATAAGATTTCATTGGTGTTTGATTTTAGTTCTGAATCTTGTGGAAATCTGGGGAGGTTGGGTCGAATGCATCGTTCTGTTGTTCTGGTGAATTTCTACACGATCTGATAAGGAAAGTGCCTGTTGCCAAGGCGGACGGCGATCGCGATTTCACATGATTTTGATGGCGAGGTCGTGTATGTAGCCCGGATACGGAGTATGTGCCAACAGTGCCATTGGCAGGAACGCTCACAAGAGAAATGAGGAAGAAGAAGAAGAAGAAGAAGAAGAGCAAAGAAAATAGAATATAACCTCAACCAGAAGCCATTTGTGCTAGAGACAGCAATCCTTTTCGAGTGAGGGTTTTCATTACTGTTAAAGATTAATAAAAATAATAACTCAAATATTTTTTCCAAGACAAAATCCGTCATCGTCAATGATGAGTACTTGATGTTAGGAATCTGAGTCTGCCAAGGCATAGTGTACGACGAGGAGAGTCTTCTAGTCATGATACATGTTTAGATTCGACTCTCTTGCCAGGAGGGTCGTCAAGTTCCAGATTCTCGATGTTACACGATTCGTACGAGTACTGAAACTAGACTGTATTCTAGATAGGTGATAGAAGCTTCTTCTCTTCGTACGAAGAGAAGAGGCATACAGAATTACATGAATACACTCGACACTAATTCTTGATCACTTTACTGAACGACTGTTCTATCACCTTACGCTTTGGACCTAACACTTAACATAATAGACTTAAGATCAAGCACCAAGGTCAAGCACCGAGGATTTATCATGTGTCTAAGTTAACAGGCTATTTCGAAATCTATGACGGGTTACATCCGTAGTCGCGCTTGGTTTAAACCTGCGCGCACAACGTCACGTGATCCCGCGACACCCTCGTGTAGCTCGACCTCTTTAAAAATTTCTCTTCGTACGTATGATGGAGCACCCACCCGTCATCTATGCTTGGCTCTAACATCCTAGTCTCACGTGAGGTCGTGATATGACCGCGAGGCAGCCTATACGCATGGAACCTTGTATTGAATCTCTCGTACGAAGACTCTTTCTTCTTTTCTCCTTAGTTAATTCTTCTTGTAATCAGACATCCGATTGTTCATTGACCCCCTTGCCTTCGGCCCGTGACAGTACGATAGCTTCCTCTTCTCCTCTTTAGTTAATTCTTCTTGTCGCTTCTACTAACATCTTCTGCAAATTATGTCTCCCGAGGCGGGGTTTATCTTTGAGCCGGTATGTTAGGTCGACACGGGGCCCAGCCGAAACATTGGTTGGCTTTCTTCCATGGAGACTGAATGCGAGGTCAGCTTGACACCAAGAATGCCGTCAGAACGACCGGATTTTGTTTATCTTTTCAGGAATCGATAGCAGTTTCCTGCACTGTTTTACCGCAAAGAAGACTCCAGATGATGACTTCATCGCTAGGCCGAGATGCGTAGCGATGCCGGAGAAGACAAGCCGCCTCACATAGCCCTTGGCTCGGTTGACGAGATATGGACTTGACTTGCTTCCATTTGGAGGGGGTCGCGCTGGAAAGAGGTGTTGTGCTGTTGCGAAGAGACCTGCCAGTACGAGACTCTTAAGCCGCTCACTTGCGCTGGGCAAAGAGAGGCCGAAGCAGCTGGTATTGTGTACTAGGATATGGAAAACAGAGGCGAGAACGAGTGCTTCGATGCCTTGCCTTGCGGGCCTAACCCTGGTAAAGGCAGCATAAGGCGACGACGAGGGCGAATTAT